>JABUQX010092905.1:0-39945 GCA_015478945.1 Trachelipus rathkii
AAAACAGAGAGAGATATGCATACTTCAAACGAAGGACTGTCCTCACTCACACAATAAACCTTACTCTTATCTAGTGCTGCAGTAGATGCGCATGGTCTTGATGATCGGCTGCGCTTAGGCGAGTGCGCGTCATGAGACTAGTAGGCTGTATGCTATGATCGCGTCGGCGGCGGTCATGTGTCTATGCCTATATGACGCGAGCTCTCGTTCGTTGTATCGAGCGGCGTATAAGTGCTGTTACGCGCTAGCTATGCGTAGAGGTCGTGTATCAGATTCGCCACAACAAACCAAATCATGTCCGGCATATTATTATAGGTATGAAGGAGTGCACCCTCGCACTTCATCTGCCATTCTCGCCATTCATGTCTATACATCCATATGATCCTCGCCGAAAACCGATGCCCCACCTCATAATTCTTCATACCCCACCATATACAAAGTTGAACTAGACCAAGAGACAATTAACATCAACCCTGCTTAACACGTCCCTAATTCACATACTAAACTTCAATCTTTGACAGGCCGGAATGTTATTCTTACACACGCCTCACTATCTGATCGATACATACTTATTGTTGATTTCCATCAGGAAAGCCTACCAACCACACTTTGGTGCGTGGGATCACGCGCCTGTCCGTGACGCGGGTAATTTTTTTCATTGTTCTCTATCATTTGTTTCAATGATAATTGAGGTTCCGTGATGCCACAGGGGCATCTGCTGACCACTGCTAAGACGCCACCTTGTTCTAGCACGCAATTGCAGTCCTTGCAGTCACTCAGACGCACTCTTTTCGACCAAGAATTACCGCAGAGAGCATATTATTTCCCTACAGATTACTTCATAAGACTAATCTCCCTATGAATTTCTACAATTCCCTTATCTTCCTTCACCTTGATGTAGGGTACGTATGTACTGGCTGGCCTCTGCTCCAAGTCCGTCGGACTGGATATCGCGCTTGCGGCATCAATACGGCTTAGGTTATTGACAGACTTCCAAATCCAATCAATCACCATCTCGTCCTCCGTTCTTGACCGTGTTCCCAGTTAGATATATGCGATAGCTATAACCTGCAGATTACCAATCTTACAACATATACTCACTCGTACTTTACTCCTCCCTGGCTAATAACGCTGTCTAATCCAATAATAGCCTTATTCTTCTGGCAACGCATCACAACCCACCAGGGCAGTATACATTACTATCACCACTTTAATTATGCCAATGATCTTATGGCAGATTTTCGAAGTATTGCTTTCCAGCAACGCTCTCCCCTCACATCCATTCAATCAGTTACAAAAGACACGCAATCCCCCTGATTCATTATTCTAGGAGCAGGCTCTCTCCATTCTCTCATTCTTACCCTTATCCTCTTGCCGTGTCCAAAGATGAGCTTCCTATGTTCTGTGCTAAGTCCCCGCATTCATGGCCTCCTTCGTCCAATCTGTTCATGTTACCGGTCTTCTTTCTCGAATCGACGCATGCACCGTTTAGTGTTTCTTTCTTTTCCTCCTTGAAGGTCATATTGTCCAACAGCAGGTCTTAGTCAAGTTATGTTTGAAAACTCTCAGTCATTTGCTTTTAAGTGTGACGGATAAAACGCGCGACACTGTCTTTTTTCTTTTTAAGCCGCTTGCATCACGCTTCTTGCATTCCAACCCTCACTGGTAAGCCATTCTTCTTCCTACTTTACAGCACTATCCGCATACTTTCATTTTATCACTGCTGAACACATTGCTTTCCTTCGATTTCTCCCAGATTTGTGTTCAGCTTCTAAACGTGTGTTCACATGTCACTGATCTTACTGTGCGAGCGCGGGGGCTCTTAAATACTTATCCTTATTTACTTGTTCACTTAACTTCTCACTCTTAATTTTGCCCACTTCCTTCCGTATCACATTCCTCTCATCCAAGCCCCCCACTAACTTAATTTTACAGCAGAACAGACATAATGATCCGATATATTCCATTCCTCAAACCCCCACTGATTTACAGATCCAACATCATTTCAATATCTCCTTCTTCACCAAACGACAAAATCAATCATACTTGGTTTCAGCTTCGATACCATATCTACTACACTCACCAACTTAGTATACTTATGGATACTCATGTGTTTTAAAGAATAGATATTAACTTACACCACTTACCTCTCTCCTGCCAGAAATCAATCACCTTCCTACCATTCTCATTTCTCCTGACACCCAAAACCATCCTGTTTATACCATCCCTTTTTTGATCACCTATCAAACATTCAGGTCCCCCAACACATACCAAATGCTGAAACTCCTACTCAACCCCATCCACCAAACATCGAATTCAGATTAATCAAAAATAGTACTGCTCTTCAACGTTCCCTCAGATGGACCTATACGTCACAACCACACATACTTTAAAACTTTTCAAACTTAAATTTAACTCATCTAGAATTCTAGGACTCACACATCTCTAATTGTACCATAGCTCTGTCCACAAGTCACTCATAAAAATTGCAACTGCCTTCTCTCCCTCTGCATTCCTTTCCTACACCAAGCACACGACACTATTTCATACCACACCACTCTCATTTTCACCGTTTTGCCTTTCATCTTTAGTTTCTAGTCAACAAGCGATCGCAAATCGAAATTGCCTTTTTTAAAATACATCGCATCACGCTCTCTCCTCTTCTCCTCAAACATTATCCTCTGACATTCCATGTGCCCCGATACCGATCTACTAATTTCGCCAAATTTAAAAGGCTGTTTGACGCAGGCGATCACTGACCATTGCTCTCTGAGGCTGCATCAAGCATTCCGTAGCAAGAGATAGGTGGTAGTGGGCAGCCAACCCAACTACCACCGTCACTTAGTCGCTTTTCTACGCCTCTGCAGGAATACGATGGTGGGCAATTCTTTCCTCCCACACAAGGGATATGGAGTAGTAAGGGATGTCTGTTACGGTGTTATCTAGGAAGAGGGGTGTGTAGTTTTAAGTATGTTGGTATATAGTGTGGATAAATAGGTGGTAAATATTTTCTTGGAGGATGAGTGGTGTAAAGAATATGAACGTCACAAGAGAAAGGCGCCACCATTAAAACAATGGGAGGTAATTTCAACTCTTCGGCCGCGTGGTACTCTCTCTCTCTCTCTCAATCTTCTCTCTCTCTCTCTCATCTTCTCTCTCTCTCTCTTCATCTCTCGTTCTCTCTCTCTCTCTCTCTCTCTCTCTCTCATCCTCTCTCTCTTGCTCTCTCTCTCTCATCTCTCTCCTCTCTCTCCCTCATCTCTCCCTCTCTCTCTCTCTCTCTCTTCTCTCGTCTGTCCTCTCTCTCTCTCTCTCTCTCTCTCTCCTCTCTCTCTGCTCTCTCTCTCTCTCTCATCTTTCTCGTCTTCGTCTCTCTCTCTCTCTCCTCTTCGTCTCTCTCGTCTCTCTCTCTCGATCATCTTCTGCTCATTCTGGCGCTCCTATCTGCGTCTCTCTCTCCATTACTCTCGCTCGTCGTCTCTTTGACTCTCTCTCGTCTCTCCTGGCCTACTCCTGTCGTTCTCTCCCGGTTGCCGTCCCGTTCGGCTCTCCTGCTTTTCGCCCCCTCTCGTCGATGGCTGCTCATTTCCGCGTTCGAGCGTCCTCGTCTCTCCGGTCGTGCTCTCTCGCGTGCGTCTCTCCTCTCTCGTTCCCCGGCTCGTTGTAGTTGAGAGGCGTATGCTGGTGTCATGCAGGTCGCATATCTCTCTCTCTCTCTCTCTCTCGCTCTCCTACCCCTCTCTCTCTCTAGAGTCCTCTACACCTGAATCGAAGTGGGACGAGGATGGGGAGGTGTGTTTAGGTGGATATAGGGAGAGTAGATAGGTGAGGGGAGGGGTGAGGAGATGTAGCCGATGGAAGGAGTTAAGGGAATAGCTGAAAGGAAGGCTCGTGGGGATGTATGCGTGGGCGAGACCTGTAGGTGATGTGAGCAAGCAGAAGGGGAGCAGTCATGTTCGCCCGTCTCGATATGTCTGGCCACGTCTCAACTCACTCCACTCAAGCCTCGGCAGTCCCCTTGCTCAGCTCTACGTTAAGTCTACTATCAGCTAAGGCGCGTGGTCGCTCTCTACATCTCATTCACTTGCCCGATAGAAGCTGGAGGAAGGAGGGCAAAGAACATCCCGTAGGAGGAGTGGATTAGGATGGTAAGGAGTAGGGATAGGAGCGGCGAGGTTGGGGCGGTGCGCCAATGGTCTCTCTTCTCTCGTGTCTCATCTCTCTCTCTCCGAGTGAGGGAGTACATGTCGGTCATAGGGGCCCATGGAGGAATAGGAGGCAAAGCGGAGGAGAAAGCAGGGATTGAGCTGGTTAGGTAAGAAAGAAGCCGAGTAGAGTTCTAGTCAAGAGTATGAAAGAGAAGAGAAGAATGAGACATAGACGTGAGATAGTGTAGAGGGGTGTATAGATGAGGGAGTAAAGAGAAGAGGAATAGATTGGTGATAAAAAGGAGTGGCATGAAAGTGAGAGAGCGAGATGAAGAGAGGAAGGATACAGTGCGATAGAGCCTACAGGCTGATTGGAGAGCAAGAGATAGAATATGGAGGCGGAAAAGGGTCGATGGATAGGTGAGTAATTGGTAGGATGAGGGTTGAAGGTTGGAGTGGGAAACGGGAACTCGGAGAAATGATATGGTTAAGGGGAAGAAGGAAGATGCGGAAGAGGGTGAGAACAAGAGGATACCCAACTGCAGAATCATAGACTGGAAGTCTTACAGTCTGATAGAAGGATGGGATAGAGGGTAGGAACGCGAGAGTTTCGGCGAGAAGTACCATGTGCATGCTGGATTAGATTGTAGGATTGGGTAGGGCATATAATTGCGCAGGAGAGGGTCGTAGAGATGGAGAGGAAGAGCTGCGCGCGTCGGAATCCGTTAGAGTGTTCCTGAGGATCGAAGTCTCTCCGTGATCATCTCCAATCGTCTACCATCTCCTCATAAAAAGGGATGCGGGTCGTCTCTCTATAGTGTATATTATATATTAGTATAAATAAATAAGAGGGAGGAGATGAGCTATATAGTATATTAAGTAAGTGGAAAAGAAGAGCAATTGAGGATGATAGTAGGTGGATAAAAGATGGGGTATAGTATATAGATAGATAATATAATATATAAATATAATATAGTATATAGTATATAGTATATATATAATAATATATAAAATTTCATGCGCTTTTTCAGGCAATTATTTCTAATAATTTCTCTCAATATATACATATTATAATCGCCGCACAATATATAATATTGACAAAGTAACTAAAATAATTTAATTCTTTAACAATCAGTTTTTTTGTGGTAGTTTACGGAAAAGGTTTTTTTTTTTGATGTTTCACCATGAGTTACAAAAGTCTACTTGAATTTATAAATCATATATATCGAAGATACTTCAAAAAAGTGAAGAACTTCGTTTTGTTGCCATTCCACGAAAGCTGTAGTCATTCTGTGGGAAATCAAAGAAGTATGACGTGGATGAGGAATTTCTAATTTTTAAAAAAACACGTTGGCCAAATTTGGAAAGAACCGCATGCTGATCTTTGAAACAGAAGAAGGAAGAAAACCAAATTAAAGTTACACTCAAAAAAATTTATAAACTTCTATGATGATAAAAGTTTGTTATAATGGGAAAACAAGTATAGTGAGCATATAAATCGAAAGCCGGAAAATATACAAAAACCCATATCATCCAATATGGGTTGTAGAGATGATGAGTAAGCATGTGTAACCTTAACTTTCTTTTCATCTCGAGGATTTACTGGATTAAATGGAGAATTTAGCAATTAGGTTTAGCAATTCTATGGAAGCATGATATCAGAATATGTGGTGAAAGGAAGCCTGAAAAGCAAAAAAAGAGGTGCGTTGAAATAAATGCTTTTCATGGGGCAAAAATTTTTTTTTATCTAAAAATGGATGCTGTGTGAGCTAGAACAGGAGAAATTATATTTTGCACTACATGTGTCCAATGTTCAGATATGAAGATAACAAACACGAACTCTTAGCCGGTTCGAGTGCGACCGCAGAGCCCACATACACACAATATATAGAAGATCTAGTCGGAGAAGAGTTCTTAAGAGTTTGAAGGCTTACCAAAGGAGCATACGTTTTAGAAAGCATGTAACTGATAATGCATCGAGCATGAAAAGTGCAATTAGATAAACTCAATGTAGACTCCTTTGAAACAGATAATACGAAGCTTACTTAGCTGAGTCCGAAATTGTTATAATCGACGGGTAGCCCCCCCCCAACCGCGGGGCAAAAAAAGAAAATTATGAAGGTAGGTATTAGAAACAGAAGTGAATCTAGAGATTGGTGGAGGGCTCTGGCTATGGATCGGAGATCAGGAACCTAGAGTCTAGGGGTAGAAAGATAGAACACGATGCGTGCGGCGCTGTACACAAACAACCATGTTGACGTTACAGGCTGGCTATCAGAGATGGTTTGAATGAACAACATGCTCACAATCTTATAGCTAATGTGCGTTAAATGGTTGGCTGCAAGAGACAACGATAGAAAAGTTTTGAAGCTATATCTAAGAGTGTAAGAGGAGGACAAGTAGGCTATCCTAGGACTGCTAGACACCAAGTTTACTAGGTGGGGCAGCTTACCTGAATGGATAAAAGCTGTGCCTCTAGAACCTAAGGTACAGTTAACTTGATATGGCTATGCCAGACACAGACTTGACTGATTTTCAGTGTGTGAATTAGAAAAGACTAAGAAGGCATCCTCGTCTATCCATTTTGATCACAAAAAGAGATGTGGTCTAGCAGGCCGGACTTAATCTTGCACCTAGCGCTGCATTTATGTCAAAACAAAGTGACAACAACTTATTCTGACGTTTTTCTCTCAAATCGGATGGAATTTATTGAGCAGATGCTTAAAGAGTCAATGGCAAGAAAGAGAAAAGTATCTCCTTGAATAATGACATGACTAACTCGCAACAAGACAATAGCTGGACTATGTTTGATCCTAGTGGTAATCATGGGTGAAATGGGGTAAGGGGATGTGGCGGACGCTGGGAATGAAATAATGACAAAGCCATCAAGATCAGGAAGGGAATACGATGAGGCATGTCAGTAATCGATTAGAGGAGCAATTCGGAGGACCTGGTGGACAGGAATTTAATTATGAATCTTACAAAACACCCCTGTGACCCTCCAAAAAGCAAAAAGTGCGACACTGAAAAAACCCTGCGCAAGAATGTTACTATGAAGTAATATATATAAGACCAGAGCTTCAACTTTCATCATCTGCACTTTTTTAAAATTTTGGATGAAACAATATTATTGAAAACTAGTCTATGGATTCAGCAACCATGATCTCCATCAGAACCGGCGCGCGGTCAGGATTGAAGGAAAAATGAGTAAAAAGGATTTTCCTATTGGCTAAGTGAAGAACGCTTGATAGTATCTCACTGCTTGTTGTCTGAAATGGAACAGATATCACAAGGTTGAAATATTCTTGCAGGCAAGGTTCCAGACAGTACACCCCTACCATAAATTTAGTTAATTTCAGAATGTTGCTGTATATACAATAACATATCAATGCCAACACACAAGTAGTTGTGAAGCGCTTATTTTCCGGTGAGGCCGCTTCGAATAATTCGGTCAGACTTAGCCCAGCCTCATTGGAAGAGGAACTGATAAGCCATACATGTTCCTCAGAAAACTAAATTTTCCGTTTTGGAATTAAATTAGTGTAAGAAATATTGTTTATTTTTTTTTTATAAAGAGGAAGTATTATATTAAAATGTTACAAGATTGTAGAAAAAAAAAAAAAAGAAAACTAAAATGGACAACTGCCTTGTCAGAGCAAAGTTGGTTGCTCAGCTCAAACTAATATATAAATCATTGAGTTTTGAAGTGCCCATTTGCCCTGTTTGCGGTGAGCTTGCTATCGAGGGCTGGATGTTTCCTGATGTGGAGGGGTAAAAGCCCAATACCAATTGTATAAGATGTAGGACTGTATTGGAATGATCCTTAAGACATGAAACGCGCGGAGGCCGGATGACCAACTCGAAATGCGAATGGCTTTCCGGCCGTGCGGGTGCCCATTTCCTAACAAACAAGGGCTCTTGAGTGAGCCGGGGCTAGGGCCCGGTGCCTGGAGGCCAAATTTAACCATCGCTGCCCCAGCCGCTCATTATATGAAGTATAGTATAGATATATATATATATATTTATATATAATATGTATTTGTGTAAAGATATATTATATATATATATATATCTATATATATATACACTATAATAATATAAGTATATATATATTATATATATATATAATATATGATATATATATTATATATATAAGTATGATTATATATATATATACGTATATATGTATAATAAATATAATTTCCGAAATATTATATATATCATATATATATATATATATTCCAGAAACTTAAAAATCACATTTATTATACTTATAAAAATAAAAAATTTGCAAATCTCTATTATACAAAATGACTGAGAGTATTGAAGGAGTAGAAGTTTTGATCGATGCCCTGAAGGACCAAGGAGTCGAATATATTTTTGGGGTAAGAGCTTTTGGTATTTCTTTTCTGCAATTTTGGAATTAATATTTCACATATCGTACTAAAGAAGTTATATTATATGGATGATAGTTTTGGTCCGTCAATGTAATTAAAGATTTAAATAAAAAAAATATTTGAATCAATAATTTTAAAAGCATTTTTTTTTTTTAGATCGTTGGTGTACCAGTGATCGATGTTGCCTTTATCGCGCAGCAGAAAGGAATAAAATTTGTTGGAATGCGAAATGAGCAGGCAGCTTGTTACGCAGCTCAAGCCATAGGTTAGTTGACCTTATATTATTATTATTACAAAAATTAAAATAAATATTCCGTTGGGTGCGTGTCTTCAATGAAATCGTCTGTTCTTGGTTACTGATTTAGTCTTTCGAAAATTCCACTTTATTGTTTCCGTTCTTTTCCCGATATAAGACTAAATTCATGTTCTATTTCTGATCATTATTTTATTAGCTATCCTAAATTCTTCTAACTAAACTCCAATTTAGACATTACATTCTCTCAATTTTTCCATTCTTAGTGAGTATAATTTTAAACCATGTACCACTTATTGTTTTCCTCTAGTTTTCAAGAACAGCTGATGAACTTACCTACCAATTCTCAAGCAACCTTGATCAGCTAGTGCGCCTTGCCTCTAATCCCTGATCATCTTCAAGATGATCAATTCAAATCTCAATCCCAGCATTCTAGAACTTAATTAATTTCTAGTCTTCGCCGTACATTTTTTAACATTTTCCTTTCCTAAATTCCTCCGACCGTCTTCATATCTCTCTATTCTGCTCTATCTCTCTCTTTATTTTGTAGGAACAGCCTTTCACCTGCAAATTAAGAGGTATCTGACATTTTTGATGCTGTAAACTAGTCGCACTTTCATTTTTATTAAAATGGTTATTATCTCGGTGTTTCTTGACTAAACCTTTTCTTTACGTACTCTGTTCATAAAGTTAGGAACACCATATATATATATATATATATATATATATATATATATATATATTTATATATATATATATATATATATATATATATATATATATATATATATATATATATATATATATATATATATATATATATATATATATAATATATATATATATTTATCTATGTATTTTTTTATGCTATATATATATATATATATATATATATATATATATATATATATATATATATATATATATATATATATATATATATATATATATATATATATATATATATATATATATATATTAGGGATGTAACGATAGTATCGGTATCGGCAATACCGAATACCGAATATTGGCTAGCATTCGGCCGAATACCGAAGATCGCTGAATAATCACTTAGCTATTCATTGAATAGTTATTTAAAGTTCATCATCCATTTAAAAATGTCTGGGTCAACAAAAAAGGTGGAAAATTTTCTTGATGGATTTTTGTAGTAATTCGGAGGTGCTTGATTCCATATATATATTCTCGGATTTGCTGTATATCACATCCCGTTCTCGTGCAATCATGGATCCCTATTTTTGCATATTCTAGAATGACAAAATTCATGTGCGCAATACGTTGGCTGTATAGACGTTACCTTCCGCATATAATATCTACAGTAGTAGCAAGTTTACTGCGGTCGATATTCGGGAAGCATGTGTGGTAACTTTAGTACGTCTACATGTGTTGGATGCCAATGACCTGAATGATGCTATCATCCATCTGAAATACAGTCGGATGGTTCGTCATTGTTCACCCAGGGTGAACTGGAACGATCTTGTATGAGAGTTGTATTTGCCGAAGTTGTCCTGAGCTGTTGGCTTCGAGGTTGCATGAAAAATGACTACTGGACCATGGCACAAGAGTAACATTTTATCGTCATAGAGAAGTAGAGCTGCGGAGGCTCTTTCAGTCAGATGGTAACCTTGTGTATTGCAGTGAAGTTGCAGGCCTACGCTATGGGACCCCCAGCATACGATGCAGGTGAGGGGCGACTGTTTATTGACACTTTCAAGAGCAGTTTAGTGTGTGTTGTTACACAACGGCAACAGGTATGCTTCGGTTCCAGTAGGTACTCGGTACGTATGAGAGAGGAGTATGCAAAATCAAGACATTTGGAGAGGCTGCAATATCAGGTACATGGATGGTAAATGTGCGTCTCAAAATGGTAAACATTTTGCTCGGTCATCAAGCAGGTCACCAAACATCCCTGCTTCCTGTGCTATTGGGATAGCCGGGCGGCAAAGGATCACTGAACCAAAAGAGAATGGCCACCGAGGGAAACCTTGTCGCCAGGTGAAAGGAACATCGTACGGGAACCACTTGTACAGAGAGAAAACATCATCTTACCTTCACTAAACATAAAACTTGGTTTGATGAAACAATTTGTGAAGGCCTTGGACCATGATGGTGAATGCTTCCGCTATATATGCTCAACGCTTCCTGGTCTGAGTGAGAGAAGAAAAAAGCTGGAATATTTGATGGCCCACAAATACGGACACTCCTCCGTGATGTTGCCTTTGCTACAACAATGACTGTGTTAGAGGCAAGAGCGTGGAATGCTTTTTCAGATGTAGCACAGAATTTTCTGGGGAACAGGAAAGCCGAGAACCACTAACATTGTACAGGAACTGCTAGACAGGTTTCATTCTCATGGATGTAGAATGAGTATAAAGTTGCACTACTTACATTCTCACCTAAGAAAATTTCCGGATAACCTAGGCGATGTTAAGTGATGAGCAGGGTGAACGCTTCCATCAAGATCTAAAGTTCATGGAAGGACGTTACCAGGGCAAGTGGGATATCAATATGATGGCCGACTATTGTTGGAGCTTGATGAGGGATATTCCAGACGCTATGCACAGCAGATCGTCTCTACGAAGAGAAAGTTACTACCATCGTAGGTATGTTTACATTAACTAAACCCATTCCTTCTATTACATTCATTGTTGTCCCATATTACTCTTTACTCATAGTTGTATTATATGTTTAACATATATCTATCAAAGACATGTATCTTATCATTGCGATTTGATTTGTTTCTCTCCCTTCATATATCCAATATATATATATATATATATATATATATATATATATCTATATATATATATATATATATATATATATATATATATATATATATATATATATATATATATATATATATATATATATATATATATATATATATATATATATATATAATTGTGATAGACTCTCTTAAAAAGGTAAAAATCATAAAATTTACAAATCTGTGTTACACACAATATCTCACAAATGCGATGTGATATGCAAAAACCGATTACATTTTTGGAATCAGCTCATTAATATAATCAATTGCGAAACCCCGTCCAAGAAATTTCATGTTTACCAGTGTTATATACAAAGTAATAAAACAAAAAGTAAATAACTATTTCTTACCTATAGCAAACCCTTCACACATTAAAAATAATTAAATGAAAATTGAAAAGTTTCGTAGTTAAAGATATTGAACTAAACTTCATTTGAATAAGCTCTAAGGTTAAAATGACAACATTAGCAGTTCTCCATTTTCAGGGGATAACCTATTTCTTGTGACTTCATAAATATTTCCTCCTGTTCTAAATATTCTTTCACTTTCGACTGATGACGGTGGAGCTGAAAGGTATTTTATTACTAGTTTTTTCAAATTCATAAAACTATTTCCAGTGTTTTTCCACCAATTGAAGGGAATATCATTGTCTTCACTGGTCAAAGTAGGCAAACTTATATATTGTTTATTTCTTGATGTAATTCCGTATGTAGCCTTTTACTTTTATGTACAATAATCACATCGTCAGAAGAATGGGACTTTCTTTTTTCACTCTCACTTTCTTTTCTGTATGACGATTTTGATGCCACAATTTCTTTAAAACAATCCATTAAAGAAGTGAAAATGGAACCTTCAGCTTCACCTTCCCCACTACGTGAATCATCGTCAGCAGAAGAGTCAGGAGCTAAATTTTCATGCATTTCTTTCCATGCCCCAACGACCATATTTTTTACTGATTCATCTGATTCATGTTGAAAATTAGCTTGAATCGCAGATCTAAGAAAGTAGCTACACACAAAGATTTATCACATAGAAACTTAGAAAGTCTTTTTTCTACCGATTTCTTAAGCTCTTTCAACGAGTGTAATTATTCCACTGAAGCTTTTGCTTTTAATTGCCTTATTTAAAAATAAATTTATTGCTAAAATGGAAGGATCACTTGGGCGACTGTTACTTCACGTTTAATGCTTGTTTTAGTGATGTTGTCAAATGGCTCAAGTAAATGGAATAATTTTGCCACTGAAAATCAGTCAACATTTTCTGATTGCATTCAGCAGCGTATATGGATAGGGGAACTTTTTGTCCAAACAATCTTTTAAGCATATCGTAAGTCCTGTTCCAGCGTGTAGAAACGTCTTGAATTAATTTATGCTGTTTGACATTCAGCTGCATCTGTAAAGTTTTAAGCTTTGCAGCTGCCGTTGCTGAATGGTGAAAATGAGAGGATATGCTTCTGCAAGTAAATAAAATATCTTTTAACAGACTTCTGACATAATATTGAATCGTGAATGCATAGTTGCAACATGTGAATAAAACATGAAATTGATAGCAAGCCACTCTCCCTTATACCAGCCACCATGTTTGGTCCATTATCCCGTCACTAAATGAATTCTATTTTTTGGAATATTGAAAAATGTCAAAGACCCTTATAGGATCTGACAAATGACAAAGATTTTCGCCATACTGGCTTCAAAATTTGGCTATATTTTTATTTTTCTGGAAAATAGTTTCTAAAATTTCAATTTTAAATTGAAATAACTTTCCCTTATGTTGACGTAATTTATTATTTATAAAGCTCAATATTCGGCCCGAATAGTTCGGCAAAAAGCCGAATACCGAATATTCGGTATTTTGGCCGAATAGGCCGAATACCGAATACTTACCGAATATTCGGCACATCCCTTAATATATATATATATATATATATATATATATATATATATATATATATATATATATATATATATATATATATATATATAGATATATATATATATATATATATATATATATATATATATATATATATATATATATATATATATATATATATATATATATATATATATATATTTCATCATCATCATTCATCATCATCATCAGATTGGGAGTGAGGTGTGTAGCATACACCGGAACAGAAAAGTAGTGGAAGAATATGACGTAAGTCGAAAAGAAACCCCAGATTACCGTCCCCTTTATATCCTTAAGTGAGATCTGGTCGCAGTCAGAAAAATTAACTATGGGGTATCACGGGACTGCGACGGACCTTCACTGTGACATCTCGTGAATGTAGGGTTCATCTCCTGGGCAAGGCCCACGACCATACCCCAAAAAGAAGTAGAAGAATATGACGCAAGTCGAAAAGAAAGCCCAACCTTACCGCTCCCTTTATACCTTTTAGTGAGAACTCGTCGCAGTCAGAAAATCCACCCTAAAGCTTCACGGGAGAGCGACAGACCCTCACTATGGCATCTCGTCAATGTGGGGTTCATCCATTGGCCCAGGTGGGTCACAACCATACCCCACCCATAAAACCCCGCCATTCACCCCTATCATGCACCTTTCTTCTCGCCTCTGCCAAACTCACATTTATCTCCTCCAGGCATTCCTTTCTGACTCAATACACTTTTTCTTCGGTCTCCCAGCCGGTCGATTCCCAGCACACTCACCACTATACATCCGCTTAACTTACCGACAATCATCCATCCTTTCCACATGACCAAACCATCTCAACGTACTTTCATTTATTCTCTCATTTACCCCTTTCTTCACACCACACAATACGTTCATTCCCCATTTTATCAATTCATCTCACACCTAACACACCCCTAAGATTGTCCATCTGAACGTATTGTACTTTAGATCTATACCTCTTATTCCAGACCATACTCTCACTACTATTCATTCACACTTAACAACATACCCTCTTGTAGGACCCTTGCGCACTTAAGACAGTCCCTTTACATCCACTAACAATTTAATTGCACTAGCCACCTTCCTGCCATTCACAACTTTCCTACTACACTCTGCATCATCCGTTCCCTAATCATTCAACATCTATCCTAAATATTTAAACTCAGACACTTGTTCCAGCTGCTCACCATCTAACATAACTTCTCACAGAGGACTGTCCTCACTCACAACCATAAATAACCTTACTCTTATCTAAGTTCATTTCAAACCCCTCCTTTTACACACCCTGCCAAAACTCTCTACCAATACTCTCAAACTCTTCAGATTCACCACACAAAACCCAATCATCCGCATATAATAGGTAGGACACCCTCCACTCTCTTCCATTCTCCATCTTTCTAACACCATCCCCTGCCACCTCCACCTCTAATTCTTTCATAACCCCATCCATATACAAACTGAATAACCAAGCAGACATAACACATCCCTGCCTCACTCCGCCATTAATATTAAACCAATCACCTTCGACTCCATTAATTCTTACACACGATTCACTATCGTCATACATTCTTTTGATTCCATTCAGAAACCTACCATATATCACTAACACCTGCCATAGAGCTTCCCTATTAATCCTATCATACGCCTTTTGCAAATCCATAAAACTTAAATACAATTTATTCTTCTTCCCTCATTTTCTCAATCAGTTGTTTCAATGTAAAGATTTGATCCACACATCCTCTACCACTTCTAAACGCACCATGTTCTTCATCAATCAGTCCTTCAGTCAATTGACTCACTCTTTCGACCAAAATACCAGCATATATATATATATATATATATATATATTATATATATATATATATATATATATATATATATATATATATATATATATATATATATATATATATATATATATATATATATATATATATATATATATATATATATATATATATATATATATATATATATATATATATATTCCCTACAACACTCAATAAACTAATTCTCCTATAATTCCTACAGTTACCCTTATATAAGGGTACTATTACTGCTCTCCTCCAATCCCTCGGAACTATACCCTCCATAAACGCTTTGTTACACAATTTCCAAATCCAATCAATCACCATCTCGCTTCCGTTCTTAATCATTTCACCAATAATTTCATCTATACCAGAAGATTTACCATTCTTCAACTTTCTCACTCTACCCATTACCTCCTCCTTACTTATGACCTGATCCCCAAAATACTATTCCTTCTTGCAGCGTCAAACCCACACACACACACATTTACTATCACCTCTTTATTACTGCCAATGTTATGCAGATTTTTGAAGTGTTCCCTTCACACTCCCCTCAAATCCATTTCATCAGTTACAAAAGTACCATCCCTTTGATTATTCTAAGCAGATTCCCCTTACTCTCATTCTTAACCTTTCGCGCTTCCTTCCAGAAGAGCTTCCTATTGCCTTGTAAGTCCCCATTCATCCTCCTTCCAAACTGTTCATTTACCTCTTTTTCCTTCTACGTATGCACCTTTTAGTATTTCTTTTTCCTACTTATGCAATTTCAAACATCTTTTTTTGAACCTCATCATTGGCTTTTAGTACATTCAACCACGCTTCTTTTTTACTTTTAACCGCTTGCATCACCCCTCCATTCCACCACTTACTCTTAACATTCTTACTTCCTACTTTAGCACATCCACATACTTCTTTGCACTACTAACAACCGCTTCCTTCATTTGCTTCCAGATTTGTTCAATTTCAACTTGTTCACATTCAACTGATTTACTTGCAAGCGCTCTTAAATACTTATCCTTATTACCTTGTTCACTTAATCTCTCACTCTTAATTCTACCCAGTTCTTCACCTTCCTTCCTGTCCAAGCCTCACTAACTTAATTTTACATAAAAACAACATAATGATCCGATAATCCCATTCCTAACTCCCCCCTCATGGATTTAACATCCAACATATACTTCAACATCTCCTTCTTCACCAATAAAATCAATCATACTTTTTCAACTTCGATACCATCTTCTACCTACACCACAACTCTAGTTACTTATGAATACTCTTGCGTTTAAAGAAAGAATATATATATATATATATATATATATATATATATATATATATATATATATATATATATATATATATATATATATATATATATAGTATATATATATATATATATATATATATATATATATATATATATATATATATATATATATATATATATATATATATATATATATATATTATAAACATTGCTATTTTTAGGAAATCTGGTCCTGATAATAAAAAGCAGAACCAAAGCTCTAAACATCTTGAGAATAAATAAATAATGTCTTGATGCAAAATTTATTTTATTATATATATTTATTTGTAGTTGGACAGCGATTTATTAAATATTTATGGTTGATCTTAGTTAAAAGCACACACCGAAACATTTGTTCATAATTACTAGTATTTTCGAAGTTTCGGGAAACTGACTATTCCCATCATCAGGACAGTTTCAATATTAAATTAGAATGATTAATAGAAGGATGCCTGGTGGCAGGTGACCAATAGCACCCTATAGAAGGTGCTATACTATCACATAAAACTTGATTGTTGAACACATGGTAAAACTTAGAACAATTGTAGGTGGAACGGGCCGCTGTCACTATTGATTGACGGGTTAATAGTGGCTATGTAAATGGATTCTAAAAATTTTAAATCTTGTAGTTATTTGGTTTGAGATAAAATAATGAAGTTTGTTAGATTTATAGGGTGATTTTTGCGAGACTGTGATTTCTATACTGGAAAGGGGTGGAGATGTGAAAAACGTTCCTGTTCTGGCCAAACAGCCTCTTTGCTCATCTGCTCTAACGGAGAGCTGACGCAGGGTGCTACTAACATAGGTGCTACTACAAGCATCACAAGAGTATTTGTATTTAACAGACGAACGTAAAGGAGTCGTTAGAGAATCTTTGTGACTTATTAAAGAGCTTATAGAAGAATTGGGGGTAAAAATAAAAATAAATTTCAAATGAAGGTAGCAGTTATGTAGAATTTTAAGAAGCTCATTTTTCATTTTGGTGTAGAGTTATAGAAATGAAGTTTAATGTAGAAGGGTTTTTTAGATGCTGACAGTATGGGTTCATGAGTTGCATATGATTTGTTTAAAAATCTTTTTATTAACGTATAAATCCACGAAGAAGGGAAGAGATTAGAATTGAAATATTTGATTAGAAAGGAGAATTATTTATGTAGTTTATGATAGTTGGTGGTCAGGTGAAAAGCTCTGTAAATTAAAACTTTATGCTGTTGCACTTATAGCGGAAAGGGACATGGCTGAAAAAATTTAGAGCTAAATTAGTGAAAGTGGGTTTCCGGTATATACTTAGATTATAGTCTGAGGAATTTTTTTTGTGATTTGAATGTCTAAAAAGGATAATGTATTGTTGGATTCTTCTTCTTTGGTGAATTTAATATTAGGTAACTGTTTGTTAAGGAAGTTTAAGAAGGGTGCGACTTTGTGTTTATCAGTGAAAAGTAAAAATTTATCGTCCATATATATATATATATATATATATATATATATATATATATATATATATATATATATATATATTATATATATATATATATATATATATATATATATATATATATATATATATATATATATATATATATATATATATATATATATATATATATATATATATATACATATATATATATATACACGAGTCCTCTGCCGCCACCACTTCTCCTACGGGAAGAAGTTGCATCAATTTTCTTCTCGGTGGGGAATGATGGTGGTGGTAGAAATTTTTGACTTTGGGTGTCAGGAGATCAATATATATATATATAGAAATATATATATATATATAGATATATATATATATATATATATATATATATATATATATATATATATATATATATATATATATATATATATATATATATATATATATATATATATATATATTATTTTTCAGGGTATTTAACTGGACGTCCAGGTGTTTGTCTCGTGGTATCAGGTCCAGGTGTACTCCATACAATAGGTGGTATAGCCAATGCGAAGGAGAATTGCTGGCCTCTACTTGTTATAGGAGGTTCTTCTGACACAGATCAAGAAAGCATGGGTGCTTTTCAAGAGTGTCCACAAGTAAGTAATACCTTAATATGAAAGATTTATGCTTATATAAGTCTGGTTCTTTGAAATGAAATATTTGTACACATGAGGGTTGAGACCTTTTAATTATACATCGTGAGTCCAAGATTGTAAAGCCATGTTCATTATTCGAGCAGTTGGAATTATCTTATTAGAAAGTGCATTAACCATTTCCTAGTAATACTTTCTAGAACCTACATTTTTTATGAGGAAGTATTTCTTTGTTGTGATTTTTTTGCGTAAGATTTTGAGTTGTTGAAATTTGCTTGTAAGTTTACTTTATATTTATCGCTTTCTTATTAACACCATTCAAATATTACTTTAGGTCGAGTCATGTCGTCCATATTGTAAATATTCTGCAAGACCTCCAAGCATTGATTCAATTCCATATATAATATATCAAGCTTTCAAAAAATGCATGTATGGCAGACCTGGTCCCGCTTATGTAGATCTTCCAGGAGACTTCTTAAGAGGAGTGACTCTACCTTCAAATATAGCAAACTACCCAAGGTATATATATATATATATATATATATATATATATATATAGTATATATATATATATATATATATATATATATATATATATATATATATATATATATATATATATATATATATATATATATATATATATATATATATATATATATATATATATATATATATACTCACTCACTCACTCACTCACTCTTACTCTGTTGACCCCCGCTCCCCTCCTACGAGAAGCGGGCGATCCCGAGATATTATAACACCACTGTAAGTCGGGTCTAGAGATCCGTTAAAGCAAGTGTATCGAAATTGGGTCTGATGTCCGTTAAGTCAGGGCAGTCTAGTAAGAGATATTATGTATCGTCGTTTATTTGGGAGGGACATCTTTGATAGTAAAACCCGGAAACCTATCATGGTGGGAAGGCAGCCTGTTGTTATTCTGAGAGCTTTATTTTGTACGGTTTCTAATTTCTGAATATTGGGTTGGGATGTTGTGGGTGCCCAAGCAGATGATGCGTAGTTAAAGTAGTATTGTGTGTACACTATTACGAGGATCTCTTAATGTTGACAATGTTTGTTCCGGTTAGTGCTTTCAAAGCGTTTAATTTATGTGTGGCTCTTAAAGCAATATTGTTGTGAGGTGAATGTCAAACTTAGGATGGTTTGTTGTTTATTGAGAGGGAGTCTATCGTTTGATAGGAAAACTGCTGGGTGAATGTTTGATTCTTTTCTGCCTGGGGTAAGTAATGTAATAGAGGATTTTTGAGATGATTCAATAATTCTATTTGGTGTTAGCCATTGTTCTAGTTGGTGTATATGCTGATGTAATTTTCTCCATGTTGTATTTATAAAAGAGTTTTGAGCTGTGATTGTTAGATCACCTGTACAGCTATTAATTTTTATATAAGGGAATGTGGGATGTTGTAGGTCATATATATAAAGGTTAAAGAGCGTTGGCGAAAGGATGGCTCCCTGTGGAACACTATTATATAATTTGTATGTACGGGACGAGTGGCGTCCTTATATCACTAGCTGTACGACCGGATAGGAATTTTTTTTTTTTTTTTTTTTTATGGTTATATCTGTATTTAATACTTTGTCTATTAAGATATGAAGGGGGGACATCAAATACCATGTAGATATTTATTGCTAGTATCAGAGTACGAGAAGGGGAGGAGTTTGGTTAAAACCAATAAGGATGTGTTGAGTTAGATCGGTTAGAAGAGTGGTAGTGGAGTGATTTTGTCTAAATCCGTGTTGTGAATCTGATTGTGGGATGAAGAGGGGTATAATCTATTTAGGATTAAATTTTCTATTACTTTGGATATTGTAGAGAGGAATGAGATAGGTCCATGCGAAGTTGAGTTGGTAGGTGGTTTATTATGTTTTTTGTATAGGGATTATATGAGGGTGTTTTTTAGAGTGGTAGGAGTGTTAGTTTGCCATGCAACGATAAATATTTGAGTTAGGACTGTGATATCTTTGGTTCCCAGGTGTTTGAGACGAATATTGGATATTTTGTATGGTCCTACTGCTTGCGAGTTTTTAAAGGTTTTTGATAGTGTTGAGTACTTCTAATGGAGTGTTTTTTTTTATGAACTGGGGATTTTATTGTTTTGTTTACAGATAGCTTTGTGGGTTGTTGAAGGTTGAGTGTGTTTGAAGTATGGATTTTGTTTATTGTACGGAAAATTTTTGTTTTGTTATTCTTATGGTGTTTAGATATACTTACAGTATATCATCCCACTCAACTACTACGAGAAGTGGTCAGTTAGGAGAGCGGTAGTGGATTGTTTTTGTCTAAAAACATGTTGTGAATTTGATAAGGGGATGAAGGGAGATATTTTATTTAAGATGAATTTTTCTAATACTTTGAATATTGTAGATAATAATGATATAAGTTTATACGAAGCTGGGGTGTTGAGTGATTTGTTTGATTTTAATATATATATATATATATATATATATATATATATATATATATATATATATATATATATATATATATATATATATATATATATATATATATATATAAACATATATATATTTTTATTAGTTATATATACATATTTATATAAATATATATATTTTCCCAAAAAAATATATATATATATATAGTATATATATATATATATATATATATATATATATATATATATATATATATATATATATATATATATATATATATATATATATATATATATAAATATATTAATTGACGTATTATAAGTTGAAATAAATAAAGTGAAAATGTAATAATTAACAATGAAGCTTCAATTAAATTGTCAGTAAATATCATTGAAGCTATTTTCCTTTCCAACAGTCTTGAAGGTCTAAAACCGAAAAACTTATAACAAATTTATTTTAATAGAGTTCCTCCTCCTCCACCGAGTCTTGCTTGTCCAACGGCTGTAAAAAATGCTGTGGAATTACTTCGTAACGCCCGATCGCCTCTTATAATATATTGAAAGGACAGATTGGTGAGAGAAAAGTATCTGACGAGCTGGTCACGTTCTAAAGGTGCTGAGCTTACTCAAGAGCTGAAGTAATGATATACTGATGTTCATTTGTGGAGCTTTCTTCAATTCCCTTTATTCCAACTCCGATGGGTAATTACTTTTTATAGTTTTAAATATTGGTTCATATATCTCATATCATAAATAATATATAATGATTATAATTAGTAGTGTAGGAAATAGGAAAATGAAGGAGAGTATAAGTAATATATAGAATTATATTTAAGTAGTTATTATGGATTTGGCCATAAACAGGCGTTAATGATAGATATAGCTTTAATGGTATTAATGGATATAGGGAATATTCTTATTAAATGTAACGGGCTACGGGATATTTAATGTAGATATATATGGTGTTGGTGGTTTAGTTATAGGGCTATATATTATATAGTATGGCTGTGGTGCTGAATGGAATGTCAGAGTTAATGTATGTAGGTATATACGTATATGATAATGAATATGATGAAGCGGTGTTAGTAACGTAAATTATAATAGTAATAGTAATATTAACAACCTCTCTTTAAGGTTTTATATATTAATAATTAATAGATTAATGTTAGAACAATTTTAGTTAATTAATTATGTATTATTAATTACTTATCGGTTGATGAAGTAGCTTATCATTATTCTTATTATTGAGTTATTATCATTATTATTTGGTAATTATATTATTGGGTTAATTGATTAGAATTCGTTGGTATTACTTTCCTTTAATCCCCAGATTGGGGGTGAGGTACGTAGCATACAATTAAACAGAAAAGTAGAAAAAGAATATGACGCAAGTCGAAAAGAAAGCTCCCCCTCCTCTTACATCCCCTTTTTTACCCTTAAGTGTAGACTCGTTGTAGTCAGAAAAATCCATAATGGGGTTTCACGAGGCTGCGACGGACCCTCACTGTGGTATCTCGTCAATTTGGGGTTCATCCCCTGAGCCAGGCCAACAACCATACCCCCATCACAGAATGCCGCCATTCACTCCTATTATGCACCTTTCTTCTCGCCTCTGCCAACCTCACATTTCTCTCCTTTAGACATTCCTTTGCTGACTCAATCCACCTTTTCTTCTGTCTCCCAGCCGGTCGATTCCCAGCACACTCACCGCTATACATCCGCTTAACCAACCTTCCATAGACGCTTTGTTACACAACTTCCAAATCCATTCAAATACCATCTCGCCTCCATTCTTGATCATTTCACCAGTAATTCCATCTATACCTGCAGATTTACCATACATCAACTACTTCATCTTTCTCACTCTATCTATTACCTCCTCCTTACTAATTATCTCATCCCCAAAATACCTTTCTTCCATCATCAAATCCACGCACATTCACTACCACCTCTTCATTACTGCCAATGTTATGCAGATTTTCGAAGTGTTTCCTCCATACTCTCCTCACATCTACTTCCTCATTTACGAAAGGACCATCCCTATTCATTATTCTATGCAGATTCCCCTTTCTCTCATTCTTAACCTTTCTTCTATCCTTCCATAAGAGCTTCCTATTCCCCTGTAATTCCCCATTCATCCTCCTTCCAAACTGTTCATTTACCTCATTTTTCTTCCTACGTATGCAACTTTTAGTCTTCCTTTTTTCCTCCTTATATAATTCTAGACACCTTTTTTTTGAGACATCATCATTGGCTTTTAGCACATCCAACCACGCCCCCCTTTTTTTTTTTAACCGCTTCTTTCACCTCTTCATTCCACCGCTCACTGTTGAGATTCTTACTTCCTACTTCAGCACATCCACATACTACTAACAACTAGCACTACTAACAAAGGCTTCCTTCATTTGCTTCCAGATTTGCCCAGTTCCATCTTGTTCACATTCAACTGATTTATTTGCAAGCTCTCTTAAATACTGTTCCTTAATTACCCTGTTTACATAACTTCTCACTCTAAATTCTTCCCACTTTTTTCCTTATCTCCTTCCTCTCTATCCAAGCCCCTCAGTAACTTAATTTTACAAAAAACAACATAATGACTCGATAATCCCATCCCCAACTCCCTTACTAATTTAACATCCATCACATATTTCAACATCTTCTTCACCAACACAAAATCAGTCATACTTTTCACTTCGATACCTTCTCTACCTACACCAACTCAAGCATACTTATGAATACTTTTGTGTTTGAAGAAAGCATTATTTGCACACACATACTTCTCTCCTCACAGAAATCAATTACCTTCCTACCATTTTCATTTTCTCCCATCACCCTAAAGTCACCTGTTATACTATTCCTTTTTTGATCACCTATCCAACCATTTAGGTCGCCCAACACAATCAATTTGAATTAAGCTCCTACTCACACCCAAAAACATCCTCCACTAATTTCACAGGAAATCCCACTTCCCTCAACCTTTAGATGGACCATATGTTTTACAAACATATATTTCCTCTGGACCTTTTCTAAACTTAAAGTTTAAACCATTAGAATTTGTAGTACTCACACTAACAAAATCCACCATAGCTCTGTGCTATTGGTCAATCATCAGAATCTCAACTCCTCCTCTCCTTATTCCTCTCTTTCCATCGCACACACACCTCTCGGTTTATTCCTCAATCAGTATACCACATGGCGACACTTGCGGGGTCGTGCAGAGAATAGTCTTGATTCTTTTCGATTACGGAGTTGGGCAGATTGGCAAAGGCAAGATCATATTAAGTATCGGGCTGTTCTGTCAAAAGACACACCTTCATAAAATGAATGACCCGGTGTATCTTGGGACGCTTGCTTCATGCTGGAACATTTAATGGATGCTTGACCCTTAGATCATTATTCAACATATTACCGCATGGAATGAATATTTAGTTGCATGTGCTCGTGTGGTGAAACTCTGAGACGGGGGCGTTATAATGATAGGGGAAGGAGGGGATTGCGGCGGCGATTTCAGAACGTCCTCTCGACGAGTTTAGTGGGCATGTGTTTAGATGGCTAGTCAAAATGGAGATAAGTGGTAGATGATAAGGGTAGCCAAGGCACCACACTACAGAGGGTTTTGAACGTTTTAAAGTACCGTCTCGATCGGACATACAGAACATGACGCTGTGGTATACTACATTAGTTTAAGCACGATTTCATCGGTCAACTAGCAGGGGAGTTAGAGGTAAACAGTCCTCAGTGTGGGAAAGGGTTAATAGTTTGAGGTGATTGGTATGTAAGATGTTAATTTATGGTCTGTGTTGTGTTTGGAGAAGTCTCGCTGATGCCAAGTGTTGTGTTGTGTTGATAAATACTTTGTATAGAAGGGCGAACCTGTCTAGCTCAATGGACAATTGGTTTGGATTAGGGTTATGAGCAGACACGACATGAGATATATCTATGGCCAAAAGGAGGTGACAAAATGAATGCGAGTGTTACCGTAAGGTAATAGCAATTGTGTAGAAATGTGACAGGAGTGGGCTTAATGCTCTCTTACTCGGTCGGCAATTATATAAAAAATCATCTCTTGTGTCGCGTACGCAGAACAAACGGTAATGGGGGTTATAAACTTACATTCTCTACGAGAGATGTCAGTTCTGTCATACAAGGATATATATGAGGTATCTTATATATATAGACGAATACTACTAAGTACTAGTACTATATCACCCTATAATATATGTATTAGGATATATATATAGGTCTAATACATGTAGGGTATTGTGTTGTTACATTAATAGGTGTTAATTAATATTATATAAATATAATATATTATATATATAGGAAAGGGAGTCGTGAGTGCTCTATACATAAACACTGTTTTGTTGTATTGCTTACCGTGGGAGGTTCATTATGCGCCTTACTTTGAAGATGACGTGATTCGATTTATACTTAGGGAGCTGCCTGGAATAAAGAAGTATAGAATCTAAAGTTCAATGTGGTACTATGATTGGAATATTGGACAATTATGATCTATGTCAGGTCCACGGTTTGGAAATCCAACCACTCGATGAATGTTTGTGGTACAATCATAATGAATTGGAGTAGATAGAATTTATATAGTAGAGGTGTCGTAAAGTGTCTGTAGATAGCTAGAGTAATCGTGAATGTAAATGAACGTAGAATTTAATATTGAGACAGTATAATAGGTGTGAGCTGTTCTTAAGATTGGTTATTGAGTTTCCATCTAGTTTGTATGATAAGGGATCGCAACGTATTAGTTTACTGTTGGATTTTTATCAATTGTATTTGAACAGGATGAATATTAGCCTTGTTACGTTTGTTAAATTATAGGAGTGTGTTTTGTCGATGTAAAGAACTCGGTTCCTAGGCGCTATAGTAGAGTTCTCTCGGACGTAGACGTTCGGGCATTGAAGCTGGGGTAGGACCAGGGTTGAGGAGACGATTGTTGTAGTTTTTTGTCGGCGAGAGCGGAGATAAAGATGACTATGACTGCGCGCAGAGATAGGATGTGACGGCGTGGTATAGTGTAAGTGAGTGTGAATACATATTGGGTTTGTGGCGAGAAAAGAGGCAGACAGCAGCTGTTGGAGATAGCAAGTGTGATATGAGAAACCTGAGGATAATGGACTCTGCTATAGATGTTTGGTGTAAGCACCGATATGGTGTTGGGGTGAAATGTGGGAGGTGGTTTGCTGTACGTCGGGCCACGTGCAATGAAGGATCATTGAGAGTGGTGGAGTTGTGCACTGTCTGTATGGAGTTGAAACGAATAATGTTCTAGTTTACAGACTAGAAATTGTGGTGTACAATAGCTAATGGTAGATTGTGGCTGTGTGGTAGTACATGGGCTGGGCTATCTGATATTCCTAGCCCTTTGGTCATGTATACTTTTAAGGGCTTTGATAGCTTTTTCCTTTTTCCGATTGGCCTTGTAAGGTGCAACTTATCTCAAGTCCTGGGAAAAACAACGGGTCGATAGCACGAGGATTATATATACTAAGTATATGATGATTATACAGAATGAGTGTATATATTTTATTAAATATATATTAATTATATAATTAATATATATATATACTTTTATTATTATATATAATTTATATTTATATATTACTATATATATATATAGATATAATATGTGTGTGTGTGTTGTGTGTTACGACAGAGAGGATGTAGTAAGAAGAATAGTGCGCAGAAGAGGACTGTCTTTCGACAGACCGAACCTCTGTATGAACCTGTGCGCTAGCGAGTGGGATGGAATCCAATCGTCGAGAACGTATACAGCTTCTTGTCCCAACATTGATGGAAATTGGCGTTTATTTATATAATATTAATAGTTGAAAATTAAAGTAGCATTCATCTGAGCAAATTATATGGTTCATAAACAAAAGCTTCTGAGCCTTTAGGGGACAGTTTGGGCTTCTCCATTTTCGTCGGTCGTGAAAATGGAAGATAGTGCCGACTGTGAAATGACTGCTGCACGGCATCGCGACGCTGCGTAGCTGACACTTGCTTGAAGGGATGCCTAAGGTAAAAGATTCGCGTGGGGATGTCTCTGCACAGGTAGGAAAACTTTTATGCTAATTAATAATGACACACGGCGCAAATATAGCAGTGGATGCTTTGTGACGCTGATTCAAGCTTTTTTCACTGGCTAATAGTTACATCGGTCCAGAAGGGGGCGAAGGGGGCGAATTTGCTGTACAGCTAAGAGTGGGTAATTTCTTTACTGTTGTATCTGTATAAGGTTTTTGTTTATTAAGTGGCTTGTGTGATATATGGCCTTATGGCAGCATTTAATCAGAACTAGGAGCCTTTCATATTCTCAGACACTTTTGAAGTATAAAGGAGAATGGCGTTTGTATGTAAATTTGAAAATGATGTGCATTAGAAGCTCGTAAGAGGATTGGTCAGCGAGCACAGCATTGGCCAGTCATCATTTTTGGCAGAGTTTGAAATCTATTATCTATCCAGCATGAGTGTTTCTGTATATATATATGCTTGCTTTTTAAAAAAAAAAAATATATCTATGTCAGATAAAAATTCTAAATTATGTGTTATATAATTTATTATATATTTATAATAAATTATATACATATAATAATATAGTGTTATATAAATTAAGTATTATATATATATAATATTATTATTTATAATTTATATTAGTATATATTAATTATATATAATGTATATCTATATATTTTATATATATTTATATATTTATTATATATATTATATATTTATAGTTTGATTATGATCTAAATATATTATTTTTTTATTTAAGGTATGCAAACACAACTCGTTTCATAATTATAGATGAATGGCTATCAGCGCTATCAAAAATGAAATAAGAAAAATTTTTTATTGGATGAGAAAGGATCAGTGCGGGGATTATGAAGAAAAGTGGTGCAGAGATTAATCGAATGCGCATCCCTACACTATTAATATATATATTATATATATGATTATATATTATTTATTTATATAATTAATTATAAATATATATGTAATTATTTATATTAATAGGTTTTAGGGTTTATGTAGCTATTATATATATCTATAGGGATATGAGATATATATAGTTATTATATATTATTATATATTAATATAGTTGTTATTTGTAGAATATTGGGTATATTATATATATTAGTATCGTTATATATATATAAGAAGATCTTAGCTGAAGTAAAAAAATGGGGGGTCGCTTTATCTTTTTTTGTGGCATTTAGTTCGGCTTGCCTTTCTTCTGATGTCTCAACAAAAGAATCCAAGGTTCAGATCCTTTTTTTCTCTACAGACCTCTGGTAGTCAGTCTTTAAACTAACCTTTTTTATCTACCAACTCCTAGTGGTCATATGTTTAGCCTGATAGCTTAGATATTTTGTGTAGAAAGAGAAATCTAGCTTTGTTGAAAGTTAGATTAAAAAAAGTAAATTTGAATGTTACAAATTGAGTAACATGGTAAAGATTAGTTTCTCTCATCTATATCTCATCTCTCTCTTTTTTTGAAGAATGGGAAAAGTATTGTGTACAAGATCCATTAAAGTATTTAGGAGCAAAAAAAATAAAAATTATATAAATATAAAAAAAAAAAACAAATCAGTTTCTCTCGGCGAATATATAGAGGTAAGGACCTTACATTGTATAGGACTATAGATTTTAATCTGCATCTTTTTAGAAAAAAATTCTTTTGAGCATATTATTATATTTTATTCAATGAAGAATTAGTTAAACATTGTAATTGTTTTAGTCAAGCAGGAAAAGGTTTTGTGGTTGTGAGATATTTTAACAAAGTAATTTTGACACATTGAGTTTATTAGGATATTAGAGTAAGAATGGAATTAAGGATGGAAATCTTAAAGTTTAGAAGAGGTCAGAAACAAGTGGTCAAGTTTTGAAACAATTCCCATGGTTGGACTGAAGAAAAGTTCGCGGGCACGGATATATTAATGTATATTATTATTATTCATTATTATTAATTATATATTATTATTATTATGTATTAATTATGATTAATATTATTATTATTTTTGTTTGTTGTTGTTACAAATAACACTTATATCATTTACAAATTTATGTTTTCCACAGAAAGAAATATTTCACCACACACACATATATGTCAAAGATGGGATTGAATAAAAACCGAGCCATTGAGTTTTTAAGGAAGAATATTTTGGAGTCTGATCAAAATATTGAACAAATTTCTGGGTTTTAGAAGAAAGTCTGGTAGGAATAGAGAATTAAACAATTGTTTTATTTTTGTGTCTATCAATGAATTTGAACGATTCTTTTATGAAATTTATATTTTCATACATTATTATTGTATGTCATAGTGGCGATTAGAATTTCTTGTAACCTTAGTTTTCCAATTCAAAATAAACAGTTACCGGCATTGTTGGGGGGGTTATATGAACGTTCTTTTTAAAATACTTAAGTCTTGGTCTTTGTAAGACACTTTGAGATAGCAAGAGAGGGAAATAATTTGAAAAAGTTTATTATTTTTTAATTTTTTTTTTTTATGAAAGCATATTTCATCATAGTTCAAACCTCTTATTGCTTCAAATCACTTTTCTTGGTTATTTAACCATTGTGGTGAAAACTTGCGGCTTAAGGTTCATGTGGTCTCTGGATCATCACCGTGGCTTTCTAAGGCTTATCGACGATAACTAGTTTTTAAGACAACATATAATTCAAATGAGCTTACAATAATAACATAATTATTGGATAATGCTTTGGTGGAACCGTAAATAATTATTCTTAATGATAAAACATCGTCCAAGTTACTAAACAACAATATTTCTAAAAAGTTTCACTCCAATGTATATTTTAAGAGGGAATCGCAGATTTCAATGGCACAAACTTTTTTTCACTGTGCCAATTCTGTCGTTTTAAATGACATTAAAAAAGGAAAAAAAGTTATAGGTATTTTTAAATTTATTTCGAGCAAATGGATGATATTATCATTGTAAGATTTGCCTTAATCATTTAAAAGTGCATTGTTTATACAATCAACATTGTGAATTACCAGATTTAATTTTCTCTTTGTGATATAATGTCGAAGCAAAATTAATTACATATTTCGATGCAGGGTTAAGCTAAATCTATATGATATGTGGCCAAAAATCTGCCATTTAGAAAGAAATTATCGTTTTCCAAAACTTTTCTTGCTCAGTCAAAACTTTCAGAACATTTTGCCCGGTTAACAAAAATAATTAATTAATGAAAACAAAAAGCGTAATTGTGAATCTTTTATGATATACGAATCTGTCTTAGACTCGTTAATCAATAAATACAATGAAAGATTTATTGACTGTGAAAGCATGATATCACCTTGAAACTAGCTTTTCAACCACACTTGGTTGATTTATCAAAGGCACTTGAAGAGTTACAAGTAGAGCTTATTGAATTGTCAGAAGATAACATCCTAAAATCTTTGTTTGAAATTAAGGAAAATTCTGTTGAAATTTAGAAAAAAGGCTGTAGAATACCCTCGCCTTTGGGAACATGCACGCCGATTGATTCCATGCTTTTCTACGAAATACTGTTTTGAAAAACATTCTGATACTTAACACAAATAAAGAATTCGTTGAGGAATTAGATGACAAATGAGCATCTGGAGGAGCAATTAAAACTTAAAACCTCTATGTTGGAACCAGATATCATAATGTTGTACCAGCAGAAGCAATCTCAGAGAAGTCATTAAAATATGAAATAGATAGGTAGAGTAAGTAAATAAATAATCAAGTTAAAATGGTTACGATATTTCCTGATAGTTAATAGTGTTAATATAAAGTTAAAGCAAAAAAAATAGTTATTGTTAGGGATGTACGATAGTATGCGGTATCTGGTATCGGTAGTATCGCATTTTTGATGGTATCGTATCGGGTTGGTTATCGGTTAAAAATGGGATACTTAGCCGAATACTTCCTTACTTTTTGGGTGAAAATTTGAGAAACTTTTTAGATTCAATAATTACTATGTAAGACAGCAATTTTGACAATTTATAAAGAGATTTATCTACTTTTTTTAGTTGATCAATTAGTACTTTATGTTACTTTTGTACGGCAATTTCGCGTCGTCGGGGGGTGCTCGCGTGTTGTGATGGAGGGGACAGGCCAGAGAGGTCATCCTCTACTCGTTCGACGAGGAAGTTGAGGGACGTTGTGTCCGGATTGGTGAGTGCGCGAGTGTCTTTTAAGCAGCGTTTCTGGGACTTAATGTTAAACGAGATGACTTGTACGATGATTTGCTCGTAGAATAGGTTTTTATCGTTAATTAGGGTTACGTGACGAATAAATCGATTCTTTTTTTTTTTTTCTTTTCCTCATTTCTCTTTGGTTTTTCTCTATTTGCTTTCTGTCTGTTTTTTTTTGTTTTTTTTTTTTTTTTTTTTTTTTTTTTTTTTTTTTTTTTTTTTTGCGTGTGGCGTTGTGATGTGCGGGTGCGTGTATGATAGCAGATTTGCACAGGCGTGGCTTTCTTTGACTTACCAACATCAAGGCTTGCACTCTTAACTCTGCAAACATGGAATATACTCTCTATCTCTAAACCTAAATTTTAATGCGTTGTTCTTGAGACCGCAGATGGCTAAGAATTCATACTTCAACTCGTTTAATATATATCAAACTATAACTTATTTTATAATACTAATTTCCGTCTGAAGGGTGAGTATGTGCCTATGTATAAATATCAACATTCCTATAACACGTCTCGGGAGAGAATTCGAATCTCCTAACTTCGATGTTTCTGTGGCTTAAAAAATTTATCTTTCTTCTACTATTATTGCTTCTGCTATTGTTGTCCTAAACAGGCCGGGATTTTCAGTAGACCTTTTTTGATTACGTTAGCTACTTCTCACGAGTGTTTATATTTCTCATCAATCTGGGTCCCTATTTTAGGGGATTTCAATGTACACAACACTGAATTTTGGGTGTCTCTCGTTACTTGATTAGGTGGGCGAAGGAACGCGGAATATTCATATTTCAACGATTCTTGGAGCAACTATTAATACCTCCAAGCACATTCCGGATCGTCCCCAACCGGATTTTGAACACACTTGACCAGTGTTTCACCACTAGTCCTTCTTACTATAAATACACCACCTTCGCTCTATGCTGGTAAAGTCTGACCACTAACCTTATTCACTTAATTTTTCACTCTTAATTCCTCCAACATCTTCCAATCCTGCCCTATGCGGGTTTTCTGGCACATTGATCGGGCTGATTGGGGGGCATTGCGTTGCTTTCTACGCTAACTATAATTGGAGTGAGCTGCTTTGACTCTTAAGACGCTTCAGATTCTGCCTATAAAAGTGGGACTGTAATTGTTAATGGGATAAGCAGGTTCATTCTATCGAGCCTCTTTAACTCTTTTATTTTCCTCCTCAAAAATCCATGGTTCAATCGTGCTTGTTTCCTGGCCATTCAGGCTCGAGACAATGCTTATGTGGAAAAATTCTGTTCTCCTATCACTCTATGCGCCAATTTTTAATTTTCATTCAGCTACGAATCGTTGCAGGGATACTCTTCGACGGGAGCAAAGGACTTTCTTAATAAACGAAGTGCGGCTGACCTCTTGTTTTTTCTCCTACGTAAAATCTCTCTGGCTCTTGCCAAAAACATCTTTAACAACTTCTGTAAATCTCTTCGGCCCCTCCTCTATTCGCTCTGATGATTCTGTTGTTAATACTCCAACAGGAAAAGGCCATACTCTTTGGCCTCCTATTTTCCCCTCTAATAGTCAACCTGGAGATTCTGGTTATACTCTCTTTCCTCCTCCTTCTACTCTCAGGTGTCATATGCTTTTGCCCTGTCATTTCATTTGATCGAATGCATGAGCTCTGAAATCTATGAACGTTTCGGAGGGGGTGGCGGATGGCATTCTCCCGGAAGTTTGGGGGGAGGTGTGCTTACGTGCTGAAAAAGACCCTCTAATACCCCGCCTCTTCACTATAATTCCCACATGCCATCATTTAACTAGGCATTATCAGTGTTGAGGAGCATGATGCCAACTACTTCCGAAAAAGTGGAGTGCTGCCTAATCTTCCTTCTAATGTTGCGCCCTATAGCTCTTAACTTGGTATCTTTCTTTAAAAGTGCTTTGGAAAGCCCTTCATCAATCTCACTTATGATATTTCTGGAATTCTTTCCCTTCTTTCCGATTACCCACGTAGGCTTTTTTGGGGTTGCTCGGAGTTTTTTCTGCGATTATATTCTTTTAACAGTTTGGTTGTTTCGCTAAAGACGGGAAAGACTGTTTGGTGGCGCTTGGACATATCCAAGCTTTACGGTATGGCACGTCGTCACTGCCTCGAACAAGCTCCTCCTTTGGGTTTCTTTCTCTTCTGTTTGCTTACTTATGTTAGCTTTCCTTTTTCCAAATCTTGCATGGTCTTAAAATATTGCAAAAGAATAAATGTTTCTTTTCTGTGATGAGGTCTAAATGACAGTTCGTGTATCGTATTCTACTTTTTTCTACTTTTATCAATCGAGTCTTTTTTTCTTCATCACATCTACTCTATCATCATATGCCGTATGACTATATTCGACCTTCATCTTCAACGTCAAGTTCAATTCCGCTCCTTCTTTTACTTCTAGTTGCCTCTCGTCTTATCTTTCCGATTCTATTCTCGCTGAGCTGGATAGAATTCAGGGTTGGGTCGTCTCAAGCTCTTGAAATTTATCTTTAAAAACCCACTTCTACAAATCTTTCTTCTCTCTCCTAAGACACATTAACTTTTTTATTCTTTCTTTTTTTCCTCTCTCTTGTTGACAATATAGACATACTTGGCCTTAACATAAACAAAAATGTATTGAAAACCTCATACAACGGTTGCTAGGCGGCTTCAAAGAACTGGGAGTTCTGTTTAGATGCGAGCTTTTTTTCCTCTTTCAGTTACTCCAGCTACAAAGGTTTCATCCGCCTTGTATGGAGTTGCTCTCATACTGGGGGGAGCTCATCCGGTTTTTGGAAGGGTCGAGTCAGGCAAAGACTTATAAACTGTCCTGTATTTCTAGTTACTTGAACCTTTATATTTGCGGCGCGATGTGGTGCTTTATCCTGGCACGTGCTCGAGGGAACTATCCACGCGCGTACCACCGACATTTACGAGCCTCGTAGCAAAGGGGTGCTGTGGCGGCACATGAGTTTTGTTTGATGTTGTACTCAGGATAGTAGTTCGTGCAGTTGCTTCTTCTTCTGCACTCTCGTTTGTGGAATTCTTTCGATCAATCTGTGTGTTCCTACTGCATTTTAAAATTTCCCTCACTTTTAAGCCTGCGTCTGTGTATCTTGCGTAATTTGCGTTAGATGGATTTTGAGGCGTTCAACACCACTCCTTGAATAGGGTTTGACCGTGAAGCGGCGGTGACACTGTAAAAAAAAAAAAAAAAAAAAAAAAAAAAAAAAAAAAAAAAAAAAAGTTCTAATAAGGAATTCCTTAAGCTAGCTGAAACCCACAAGAATGGAATCGGGGGTGAACCACTTCTAGAATCCATTAAAATAACCGAGGAGCTTGCTCGTTGACAAAAAAAAAAAAAAAAAAAGATCGAGAGTGGAGCCGCTTACTGCAACCCTGCAACAGACTGATAGTGAGAATGGTGGCTTTCAGAAATGATACTGAGATGAGAATGGGATATGTTAGACTTTGATAAGTTTATGGCCGAAATTGCATTGACATCATTCACCTTCAAAGGAATCACAGGGAACACGTAAAACTGAAGAGACAGTATGCAAGGGAGATAATTCAAATGGCGTTGTGAAGGAGGATGAGGTACGAACATGAGTGCTGCTACAGGAGAGCCTTTCATGCGGTGGCATGAAAATGGGGCAAGGTTTTCATTATTTAAGTTTGCAGGAATATTTTTCGGCCACTCCTTCATCAGTCGAGAGAGAGCGATTATGTGTAGGTTTAGGCCAGGGAATGGTAAACCAACAAAAGGAAAAGTATTGCCAGATACTAGTGAAGCTTAATGTTTTCGCATCACATTTTGTAGAATTTTTGAATTTGAGTATGAATGATCTATCTATCTTAAAGGAGTATTTTATTATGTCATGTTTGAGTAATGCGTTTTTTTTATTTTATCTTTTCGGTTGATTAATTGAGGTTTTCTTTAATTATTTTTATTCTTATATTGTAGCTAGTTAATTAAAGAATCTTTTAGTAAATTGTATCATGTTAAAACTAAAAGCTAGTAGCTAACCTTTGTTAATTACTGGAAAAGGAAATGGAATATTTTTTAATATACAACATAAAAGTTTTAATATTATATTTGCATTATTAATTTTTAAGTAACATTTTAGATTTATAAATAATAATACTTGGAAACAAATATGATAAATGACTAAGTATTGTTTGTAGAGGGAATGCAATTGAGTTCGCCGAAATGTTCTATCTTATTATGTGTATTTATTTATACTATTAAAGTATGGTATCGGGTACCAAAATAGAGTCGTAGGGTATCGGTATCGGCCCATCTTTTGTACGGTATCTATTATTGTAAAAAATTTGTCACTTTATTGACTGGCTACTTCTGGTGGAATTTCATGTAGCTTCACGTAAAAAGTTCATCTATTTGATTCATTTCTTTTTATTCCATAAGTCTTTCTCTTCTAATAATTCATTCTTCTTGGATCTGATTTTTATATTAATACAAAATTAAATATTGTTGTTGTTGACAGTTGACATTTTTTTTTTTTCCTTTCTGAATTTATTGTTTTTCTTTGCCAAACATTGAATAAGCGGAAAAAAATTATTTTTTTTAGGTTTTACTTATAAAAATAAAATATACATAAATATATCTATTTATCATTTACCTTAAATCATTTCTTGATTGATTTATACATATATTATTTTCATTGTGTCTTGCTTTTCTTCAATAATATAATTAATATTATTATTATTTATTATTATTATTATTATTATTATTATTATTATTATTATTATTATTATTATTATTATTATTATGCTGGTGCGGGGCTGAACGGACTATGGTTGTGCTTTTTGGGCAGACTTCGTCTACTCGCTTGCTTGACCCCATTCAGACTAAGTCTGAGAATTGCAGGGGTGCATTTCCGTTCCTCTTGAGGGAGCTGGAGGCTGGAGGCCGGAGTGATGCTATCCTGCGGGAGGGAGAGCTCATGTGTCGTGTTTCATCCCGTTCAGGTTTCTATCTCGTCGGCCTTAGACACCTATAATAGAGCGCGTCCGTCACCTTCCTTATTGGCATTTGCTGGGTAATTCTTTCATCTTCGCTTTTCCTCGACTGTTCCTAGCGAGCGGTCATGCAATTTGATTTTCCCTCTACCCGTTCACAGTGGGTCTCTCCTGCGCCTCCTGCTCTCTGCAATGGGATTCCGTCTTTGAGTAAGTCGGAGGCACACTGGTTCTGTTTTGAGTGGTTCCTTTGTGTATAATCGGAGGTCATAGCGACTCTATAGCAGGTTTAACACGGATGGATAAAGACGGAGGAAGGGATGGGAGGTTCGCTGTGTTTCGAATATTTTGTTTCCCTTTTCTTGTCTGTTTTTTTTTTTTTTCGGCTGAGCTGATAAGCAATCCTTGGGGGGTGAACAGGATCAGTTACTTGCCGTGAAGGGTATTATTAAACTCTTTTCTGATTCTCGGAGCGCTCTCAGTTCGTCTGGCTGTGACGGGTCATCCGTACTTTGGTCTGTGTCTTCAACATCCTCTGTTGTTTACCTGCGCGGAACCACAGCATTGAGTTCTGTTGGGTTCCTCCCATGTGGGTGTTTCTGGTAACGAACGGGCCGATGGGAAGCCAAAGGGCGGCAGCTCACGGGGTGTCGTGGTGCCATCATCTCGACGTGTGCGCCTGGGCCATTTCCCTGCTACGAATTTCTCCATCTCTTTGCGTCGGGGCTCCCTCCTGGGTGGCAGTCATGTTGGGCGGAGGATGCTGGTGGCCAAACTTCGGAATGTCAAACCTTCCTTGGCCGGTGGTCTTCATCTAGTAGGTCGGGCCTCCTGGAGGTGGTCTGGTGTTTTGCGTCTTTGGTCATCATACTCACTCATGGATTCTTATGATCGTGGGGGTTCCCCGACTTCCCATTTTGGCTCCTCAGTTTGTCCTCTCAAGTCGTTCATTCTCTTTGTGGGATTGCGTTGGCCATCTCGACCCTTAGAAACAAGTTCTTTCCTGACAACTATACCTCTTCAGCATCGCTTCAGCACATCTTATCCGAATCATCTCAATTTTTTCGTAGTGATCGCATTTTTTGCCTTCATGTTGAGACTGAACATCTTGTATAATAAGAATCTAGCCATCTCACCTTGTTCTATTTCGTTCCGTTAAGTTTCCCTGTCGCGTATTTCCCTTCACGGTATAGCGCATCTTGTGTGCTGGTGGAGATCTGTACATTCATTCAAAAAAAAATATTATTAATAATATATTTTATTTGGTAAAATATTCATTGATTTCAGTTGTTTTAAATTGGCAAATTTTATTTTTTTAGTAAAAGGTTCCTTTGCAATAAAAAAATTTATGAATGTTCATGTTTAGCGACATCATTTTCCTTTTTTATTATTTTATAGACTCACATTAGTGATGTAGGCAATGAGAGAAGATGGCAGACTAAAACTGAAAAAGCCATTTAACACGAACCTCAGTGTGTCAAGAAGAAAGGGCAAACGCTTTAAACAATGATTTTGAAAAATATGAAAAAGATGAATTGGAATTTTTTTTTTTTTTTTTCCCATTCAAAGTCGCGCTGTAAGAATAAAATGTGAATTATTATTATTATTATGTATTATTATCTAATTATTTATTTATTTTAAATAGTTCAAAGGGTAAAATAAAGGAAGTACTTATTTAACAGGAAAAGAAACTACTCTAGGAAGTATTTCCTTTCTTGCATCTATTAATTATGGGTAAGTATTTTTTCAAATGATGAATATGATCTGACGCTTATAGTAAAATGTTTGAATACACGCTCTCATCAATAACAATTTTTGTATTGCAAAAAGCATCCTCAGTAGTATTCCACCAGTTTGAGCATATCCTGCTCTCGAGAGTCATAAAAATTTCTTGTTTTCAGATTATGAGGATTTATTTTGATTTCAGTCATTGGTTAAATGACGGTTATTTTCCTTTATAATTGGTTCAAAAACGTGGTTATAACTTACAATTTTTGAAATTATGTCATATTTAATTAAATATTGGAGGAAAAGAGTTATGAGTCTGGATTTAAATTTTTTTTTTTTTAATTAAAAAACTAATTTTTTTGTCAAGCCTCTTCTTATTTTTTTTCTTCTTTCAAAATGATTATTATTTATGTTTGTTGTATTTTTATTTTCATTTAAAGTTGGAAGCAGATGGGGATTACAAAGGAAAACTTACGAGGCAAGCAGCTTACTTTTTCCTAGGTCCGAATATTTATACAAAACTTCCAACCAATCGTATTTTTTTTTTTTTTTTTTTTATACATGATAAACTCACAGGGCAGTGCCCGTTTTAGAACGGCAGGGGGCCAAAAAAAAAAAAAAAAAAAAAAAAAAAAGTTTGTCCTCGGCTTAAACTTGCTTAATAACAATATTGGAAATGAGAATCTATGATTGCGAAAATGTTTTTGAGAAAGAAATTTCCGTTTGCGATGGAAAGTGTAATAATACTGATAAAGCATTTACATGCCCTTATTGTGCCAAGAAATTTGTTAGTAAATGTGATTTAAAGTGTCACTTCGAAGCCACAAGACTGGGTGAAAAACCTTTAAGGTTGTTCTATTGTGATGAAGTTTTTAATAATACAAGTAAATTTAGGGGGGCTCACCTCGAACCACACCGGTAAAGTTTAACATTTAAGCAGACACAGGACCAAAAAACTTCTGGGAATGCTTTTTTCAAGCATTAGTGTTAAAATGGCATTGAGTTGTTACGAGTCTTGGAAATTATTTAAAATATAAATTTATGTATTTAGAACTTAAGTATACGCGTTTTATTAGTAGTAGTATAAAAGAAGTTTTAAAAGTTTTTTTCTGGTAGAAAGTAGGTGCAGTAAGTCAGGGGCTTTGGAGACTGAAGCTTTAGTCTAGATATTAAAATGAAGGCCTATATAATCCAAAAATGGAATGGTTTTATTTGTGTCTCAGGAGTTTTATTTTTCTTTATGTTTATATAAATAGGAAATTATTTTTAAAAAAAATAAACTTTTTTTTCAATTTTTTTGTGTTTATTTTTTGAGTTATCAGTTATTATTGGTAGACAGGTTTCCATGTTGATTCTTTTAATATTATTATTTCTGTATAAGATTAACTTTTCTATTGTTTTTCCAATAGAGTCATGTTAAAATACGAAAATTTTTTTATATGCAAAAAGGAATTTAAGCTTTAGGTTTGTTTTGTTTTTTTTATGCATTTATTGAATTTATATTTTTTTTGTACGGTATTAGTTTATTCATAATAAATAATATTTTGGAGAGTAAATAAATGATTTTTACCGACTTCTAACTTTCCCATTGTAATGATAAAACTATCCACAGCGACTTAATTTGGTTTTATTTTTTTAATTGTTATAGTATTGATCTGTCCTTCTTCATTTGGCTCTATGGCTAAAAAGCGAGCTGTGGAAAAAGTAATTTTTTGAACCTAGTATCCCAAATCTTGCGAGACAGGTAAAATCGTCGGTAATTTTTTCATAAAGATCTGTTGATGTCATGTTTGGTCATCGAGTGGTGTTTGAATGTATAATATCTTTCTGCTTCCGCATTAAAGAAACTTATGCTTTTCGATATTATATATCATACTCATGGATATTTAAATTAACTCTAATAAGAAATAATGTTAAGCTGTTGGAGTTGAAAAAGGTAGCTAAATAGAGTGTGTGATTTATAGCTTTTTTTCA
>JABUQX010092906.1:0-5000 GCA_015478945.1 Trachelipus rathkii
AGGTAACTGAATCAGTTTTGAAGGAGAATGAAATGAGTGTATATACTACAGGGGAATAGGAGCTCTTCTTAAGGAAGCGCGAAAGGTTAAGAAACTGAGATATAAGGGGAATTCTGCTTAGAATAATGATATACGGGATGGTGCTTTTGTACCTGATGAAATGGATGTGAGGGGCGTGTGGAAAGAACACTTCGAAAAATCTGCAACAATATTAACAGTATGATGAGGTGTTTTAGTGAATGTGTGTGGGTTTTGATGGTGCAAGAAGGACTAGGTATTTTGGGGATGAGGTTATTGAGTAAGGAAGGAGGTAATAGGGTTAGATGAGAAGTTGAAGAAATGGAAAATTCTTGCAGGTATAGATGAATTACTAAGTGAAAATGATTCAAGGACGGAGGCGTAGATGGTGATTTGATTGTGATTTGGAAGCTGTGTACATAAAGCGTTTATGGACGAGGTCATTAGTTCCAAGGGATTGGAGGAGAGCGGTAATAGTCCCCTTATATAAGGGTAAGGGAGAAAAGGGGAACTGTAGAAATTATAGGGGAATAGTTTATTGAGTGTTGTAGGGAAGGTATATGCTGGTATTTTTGTTGGTCGAGAGTGCGTCGAGTGACTGAGGGGACTAGATTTGGTTGAAGAATAAGGTGCGTTTAGGAGTGGTATGAGGATGTGTGCGATCAACTATCTTACATTCGAAAACAAATTGAATTGAGAAAATCGAGGAGAAGAAAAATAAATTATATCTTAGGTTTTATGGATTTACAACAGGCCGTATGATTAGAGTTATAGGGAAGGTTTTATTGGCAGGCTATTGAGTTGATTAAATGGTGTTGTGGTTAGGCTCTGAATGGAATCAAAGTATGTATGACGATAGTAGCGTGTGTAAGCAATAAAATGGTGTCATGGTGATTGTTTATGGATTAATAGCATGTTGAGACAGGGTTGTGTTATGTTCTCCTTTTGGTTCACTTCAACTTTTGTCATATTGGATGGGGTTTATGAAGATTTCGCAGTGTGGGGATCTGCAGGAAATGGTGTTAGATATTGAATGGAGAATGAGATGACGTTGGAGGGTGCCCTACCTATTTATATCTGCGGATGATTTGGTTCTGTGTTGCGAATCTGAAGAGAGTTGAGGTGTGTAAAAGGAGGTGGTTTGAAAGTAACGTATGATAAGAGTACAGATTATGGTTGTGATGTGAGGACTACTGCCCTCAGTGGTGAACGTTATGTTAGATGGGTGAGCAGCTGGGGAATATGTGTCTGAGTTTAAATATTTTAGGGTATGTGTTGGTAGAAAGGAAACGGTATAATGCAGAGTGTAGTAGAAGAGTTGTGAATGGCAGGAAGGTGGCTTGGTACACAATTAAATCGTTAGTGAATGTAAAGGGCTAAGTCTTGAGTCTGCTAAAGTCTTACAATTGAAGGGTAGTTGTTACTGTGTTTATTTGTTCATGGTAGTGAGTACTATGTTTTCTTGGATATAAGAAGCTATAGATCTAAAGTTCAATGTGTTCAGATGGACAAGCTTAGGGGCATGCTAGTTGTGAGAAGAATTAATAAAAATGAGGAATGATCGTATTAGAGAGATGTGTGGTGTGGAGAAAGGGTAATGAGAGAATAAATGATAATACGTTGAGATGGTTTGTCATGTGGAAAGGATGCAATGATATCCGGTCTGGTTATACCGCGAATGTATATGTGCGAGTGTGATGGAACTCGACCGGCTGGGACGAACGTAGAAAGTGGATTGCGTGTGAAATGATGTCTGAAGGAGTAGAAATGTGAGTTTTTGGTAGAGGCGAGATAAGAAAGGTTGTATAACAGGCAGTGAATGGACGGGGGATTGTGAGGGGGATGGTCTGTGGCCCACCTGGGCCAAGGGTTTGAACCTTACATACTGACGATCTACATATGTTGAGTGGTCCATCGCTCGTCATGAAGCCTTTTAGGGTGGATTTTCTGAGCTGCTTATGAGTTCTCGCTAATTAATTAGGTACTGAGTGGGTTGTGGTAAGGCTGGGTTTTCTTTTCGACTTATGTCAAGTTCCTTCTACTGCTTTCTTTTCCGATGCCTCGTTCCACGTCACTTACTCCCATTCTTTTGGGAATAATAAAGGAAGAATATGAAAGAAAGAAAGATATTATTATACCTATATTATATAATTATTATATATTATATATATATACTATATATATATATATATTTTTATATATAATATATTATATTATATATAATATATATGATATATAATATATATATATTATATTAATATATAATATAATATATATCACATATATATATATATATATATTATATATAATATAATATATTTTATTAATATTATATATATTATATATTATATATATATAAATATATTATATAATATATTATATATTATATATATAAATCATATATATATTATATATATATATATATTAATATATATATATTATATATATATTATTATATTATATATATATAGTATATAATATTAATATATATATATATATATATATATATATATTTATATATATACATATTATATATTATTTATTATATATATATATATATTATATTATATATTATATATATATATATATATATATACATATATATATATATATATATATACTATTTATATATATATTATATACTATATAAATATATATAATATATATATATATATATATATATATATGATATATATATTATATATACTATAGTATATATATATATAGAATATATATATATATAGTATATACATATATATCACTCAACCTTTGCCCCTAAATGAAATCCTGCCTAGGCCCATGTATAAGTATATATATATTATATACTATATATATAATTATTATAATTATATACTATATATATAGTATATAATATATATATAGATATATATACTAAATATATTATAATATATATATATATATAACTAATATATATATTATATATATATATATATATATATATTGTATATATATATATATATATATAATATTATATATATAATATGATATATTTATATATAATATAATTTAATATATAAATATAATATATATAATTTTGTATATTATATATATATATATATATATAAAGTATATATGATATATTATATTATATATATATTATTATATATATATAGTATAATATAAGTATTATATATATATATATATTATTTATAGGTAGACAAGTTCATTCCTTCTTCGACTAAACTTTTTCTCCTCAAAATCCATGGTTCGATCGGGCCTGTTCTCTGGCCATTCAGGCTAGAGACAGCCCTTATCGGGGGTGGGAAAAATTCTCTTTCTCCTATCACTCTCGCTAATTTTTCATTCAGCTAGAAATCGTTGCGAGGATACTCTTCGACGAGCAAGCGGGCTTTCATCAAACGAAGGTGCGCTAACCTCCTTGGTTTCGTCCTACTGAATAAATTTTCTGGCCTCTGCCAAAAAACATTCTCTAACAACTTTGTAATCTGCCTTCTCCTGCTTATTTCGATTGATGGCTCTGTTGGCCTAACTCTCAAAACTGAAAAGGCCAATCTCTCGGCCTCCTATTTTCCTCTAACTCAACCCCTGGACGATTCTGGCATTCTCCGTCCTCCCCTTCTCCTCTCAGGTGTCCTATGTTTTGCCTGTGATTACATTTTGATCGGATGCATGGGCCCCTGAAATCTATGACGTTAGGAAGGCGGGTGGCCCCGGATGGCATTCCTCCCGAGTTTTGAGGGGTGTGCTTTCCGAGCTTGGCCCCTCCCTCCGTGTCCAACTATATTCTTCTATGTCTCAGATACTAACAAACTTTCCTCAGTGTTGGAAAGCACGCACAGTGTTCCACCTTTCCGAAAAAAGGAAGCCGCTCTGACCTTCTAACTATCGCCCTATATAAGCTCTCACCTGTGTTCTATCTAAGATCTTTGAAACCCTTCTTAATTCTCACTTTTTAGACCATCTGGAATCTCATTCTCTTCTTTCCGATCGCCAGTCCGTGCTTTCGGCGTTCGAGGTCTACTGGTGATGTGATATACTTTCCTATTAACCGATTTATGGTTTTCCGCTCTGGTAGAACTAACGGGGAGACTTGCGCGGTGGGCGCTGGACATATCCAAAGCATTTTGACCGGGTATGGGCTAGCGAGTCACTGCTCCTCAAGCTCCCGCTCCTTTGGGTGTTCCTCTGTCTCTTTGCTTAACTTATGTCTAGTTTTTCTTCAAAATCGCTCAATACTCGCTGTTTGTTCGATGGGCGACTTATTCTTCCTTTTCTGTCAATAGTGTGTTCCTTCAGGGTTTCTGTCTTATCTCCTACTTTATTCTACTTTTCATTAATGATCCTTTCACCTGCACATCTAACTCTTTCACTTCATATGCCGAATGATCGACCCTTCATTTCAAGCTCATTTCATTCTGCTCCCTCTTTTACTTCTAGAATTGCCTCTAGTCTAATCTTTCCGATTCTATTCTCGCTGAGCTTCTGGATAGAATTTTCGGGGTGGGTCGTCTCAACCTTGTGAACTTTTGTAACAAAGTTAAAAAAACTCACTTTTTTCAAAAGTGAAATTCTATTGAACCATTCTAACTTTGCCTATCCTCTTTCGACGGTTTCTCTCGTCTCTCCTGTTGACAATATAAACATCCTTGCCTTAACATAAACAAAAAAATGTCTTTTAAACCTCACATCAAAACGGTTGCTAAGGCGGCCTCAAAGAAATGGAAGTTCTGTTTAGACTGCGAGACTGTTTTTTCCTCTTCACAGTTACTCAAGTTATACAAGGGCCTCATCCGCCCTTGTATGGATTACTGCTCTCATATCTGGGGGGGCTCAGGTTTCAACCGCGGCTTTAGGATAGGGTCGAGTCAAAGGCAAAAAGTCTTATAAACTGTCCGTTTTTCCAGTTCACTTGACCCCTTATCTTTGCGGCGCGATGTTGGTGCTTTATCTGCTTTCTATAGGTACCGTAGCGCAAGGTGCTCGAGGGAACTTTTCCACTC
>JABUQX010092906.1:17500-20000 GCA_015478945.1 Trachelipus rathkii
CAAGTATATTACTGTACTAGAACCATAGTGCCAGTATATACTATATTATTATATTATATATATATATATATATAATATATATTATATATAATAATATATATATATATATATATATATATATATTATATATTATATATATATATATATATATATACTATATATTATATATATATAATTGGTTTAGAGCGACAACTATCATCAAATCCATATCTTCAAAAACTAACAATAGCACAGTGGAAATAAGGGATACTTTGGCTGGAATGCTGGCTCAATTTTTAGGCGCGAAATGTAAACAAAAAAAAAAAAAAAAAAAAACCGGAAAAAAAATCCTATCTCAAAAACTAAATAGCTAAGCGAAAAGAATACATTTTTGGAATCTGGGTAAAATTTTAGATAGGAAATGTAAAAAAAATAAAAAATAAAATATTAATTGTTAATAATTATAGTAATATGATTAGAGAGCCTATTTAGAGACCTTTTATTGGTTACTCGTTAATATAAAATAGACTTTCTATTAAATTTTTGCTTTTGTTTTCTTTTACTTAAGCAATACCCCACGGGTATCCGCACCGATGGCAGGTAGTCCGGGGTCCTCTCGGCCCTTTCCGGGGAACTACGGGGCTAGGACTACATTCCCCCCCTCCGGGGAGGGTCTCCGGAACCCCGCTCTTTGGTATTTTGGGTGTCGCGGGGGTTTCTCCGCCCTCCCTACGGGGTATGGAAAACCTCCCCCCTCTGTCCCCGATCGGCTCGAGCCCCCTACATTGCCCGTGTAATACCTTTACAATAATATATATATATACTATGTCACCTGCTCCTAAAAAAAAAAAAATTGCCAATATTTATTTTATTTATTTATTTATTTATTTTTTTTTAAGTTTTCCTAATTCAAATTTTACAAAGGATTCCAAAAATTATTCCCTCCCTGGTAGCTATTGTATGATTTTTAAAATTTTATGAAATTTTTTTAAAAAAAAATTTTTATTTTTTTTTTTTTTTTTTTTTTACATTTTCCGCCCTAAAATTTTGCCAGGATTCCAACAATGTATTCCCTCTTTTCCTGTAACTATTGTAGTTTTTGAGATTATGGATCGATGAATAGTTGTCGCTGCTAAAACCAAATACTCACCATATATATATATATATATATATATATATATATATATATATATATATATTTTCAAAGAAAGTACCCTTTAACTGAGAAACAAACGTATCACACTGTTCATAAATTCTTTTTTTTTTTTTTTTACACACTTTATATTCGCCTTTTTTGCATCTAAATGCTTTCTTCTTACTATCTAAGTACATCTCAGAATAACATTTTGGGGATTTTTTTTGCTGGGGAATAGCATTGTGGCAATATAAAAATTGCATTAATTTCTCATTAGATGCAGTCAATAAAGTAAATGAATAGTTTGTATATGTGCACCCTAAACACTTACTTACTGTATTATCAGATAAAGAACTACCTGCCATTTTTATTAGAAAAATTACAAAAATATGTGGCCGTATATGCGCATAATATTCCGCACATAAGTTTAAAACTGATTATTTTGCCGCCTTTTGAAGCTTAGGCTAGGGTTTTAGTTTATTTCAGAAGCCTACGTCTTTATCAAGTTGCTAAATTTATATTATTGAAAAATGCTTATCAGGAAACACAAACACATACATATATACCACACCACACCTACACACCACACACACACACACTACACACACACACACACACACACTCTAACCACACACCACACACACACATATATATTATATATATATATAATATATATAATATAATATATATATTAATTAATATATATAATATATATATATATATATATATACTATATATATATATATATATTATATCATATATATATATAATATATATATATATATAGGCAATTTCTAGATAAGCAGGCAATAAAAAGTACTTGAACGTAAAACGTACTAAAATGTTGCTAGGATGTATAAATTGTTCCAAAATATTTATATAAAAATATAGTGAAGCAAAATTATTTTAAAAATATGTTCCTTTTATTAAAGATTATAAAATAAGGAAAAGCCTCACTCTATACATAGCTTATCATTCAATATTTTAAAATTACCAATGTTATTTAATTAATTTCTAGTGACGTAAGAATTATTGCTGCTGTTAAATGTTTTCAGATAACTAATTTTATTTATTAATATTATTAATTTTTCATTATTATTATTCATTATTATTATTATTATTATTATTATATTATTATTATTATTATTATTATTATTATATTATTAATTAATTAATTATTATTGGTGAACTACAAGAAGTTACCACGCATGATATCTCGAAAACAAAGATAGATACAAGAAAACTGATGACATATATGGAATCAGCGTGTATGAAAATTTGTATGGACAATAAAAAAAAATTTTACTTTTTTTTTTATTTTTTTTTTTTATACTATCCAAAGCTACGATAGGTACTAAGAAAAAACTAATAAACATATTTTAGGAA
>JABUQX010092907.1:0-32918 GCA_015478945.1 Trachelipus rathkii
CGTGTGCCTTTAGTTCATGAAGTGATTGTTATCGTTTTCGCATTTATCGATATTGAAACGCTTTCGCGTTTTCGTGCGCCATCAATATATATATATATATATATATATGTATATATATATATATATATAATAATAACTTAACTAATATTCCTCTTCTTCATATATATATATATATATATATATATATAATAATATATATATATATATATATATATATATATACATATACTTTATATATTAATAATAATATATATATATATATATATATATATATATATATATGTATCAATATATATATATATGTATATATGTAATAATAATATGTATATAACAAAATATGTAATAATATATGTATAATAATAATCTCCCCCCCTAGAGTTGTTCAATTTTAAGAGTCTTTCTGGCACTTATTAATTTCCGGTCATAGTGTTTGTTTATGTTTTATAGGATGTTTTAAAGCACCAAGATAAAAAATCTTTTCTGCTATTTTTCAAGCGCTATTTTACTTACTTTATAATAAACATATTTTAATTATGATATGAAAGTTCTCTCAGACTTTAAGGAAAATAAGTGCGCTCAGTTCTGAAGCTCTTGAGTTTCTGCCACAATTGTTTAGGGCTAATTCTATTATTACTTTATAAGTGCTTTCCATAAGGTATTTTTTCTTGTAATTTTCCTTCGATAAAAATTGCTTTCATTACTTTATTTTTTTATCAAGTTAAAAATTACTTTAATAGTGAGGTAAAGTTTTTCACTTATTTTCGAAGAGAAATAAATTTTAAAATAAATAATTGAGCTTACAAAAAGACAAAAGTTAACTCATCAATCCTTACATATTCGTTTGTATTGTAACTTAATTCATTTTAATAAACTTTACACCTCAGTAATTATAAATGCTCAAACTTAAAAAATAACTAAAAATTCATCCCTGTTGTGCTATAATATAAGAATGAGCTATTTTTATTTATTTTTTATACTAGATCGTTATTAAATGATATATTTATTAATTTTCAGTAGTAAAATATTGCTTTTAAAGTTGCTAAATATGAAATATTAGGTCTCCAAATTTCATATTAATAATATTTGTGTATTGACTAAATAATGAATTATATCGTCACCGGCCGATTTCACCGATTTTTATGAAACTTATATGAAATATTTGAAATGATCTGTAATTAAATTGAGACGCAGCTTTTTTTTTTTTTTTAAATGAGCTTGAAAAAAGTTATGTAATCTTCAAATTTTTTATTTAAAGCTTATTTACTACCAGATGTTTCTTGTTTTTTTTTATACTGAAGCTATATTTTATTATTTTTTCCAGCACCCACGGGTCCGTGGGTACGGGGACCGGAGCTTCCCGTAGGCAATTGTTCTTGTCATGCATTTATTTATCCCTAAAAATTAATATCAATGCTACTTACTAACGATCTAAAAAAAAAAATTGTAAAAAAAAAAAAAAATTGAAAATAACCCATTCCTATGACACAACAGATCCAAAATTTCTGTATCTTTATATATAAAAAAAATATTTCATGATATTATTTCCCCCCATTCATTTATGGTTTAAAATTTAAGTTCGGTAAATATTATTTCTTTGTTTCTTGGCTTAGGCTAATTAAGAATAAGATTAATTTTAAGTATAATAACCCTTAAATGCAATTGAAGAAAAAGAAAGTTAGTTAATAAAATTGACGATTGACGATAACAAGGAATAACTATTATAACCACATTGCTACCAAAATGGCAACTGTAACAAAATCAGTGTGACAGTTTAGCTCCATTGTTTAATATCTTTGGTCTATGATGCTAACACTACATTTGATATAATATTTATTTCATAACATTAAACTAAAGGAAAAAAATGAAGATAAATCAGTCTAAAAAATCTCTTTGACCATCCTGAAAGATTATTTTTACTCTCGAGATTTTACATTCTCCAAATCCTCACTTTCAAGAATTCTCATCTGCATCTGGATCTGCATCCGCTTTCAAACTATGCTGAGCAAGATCTTGGTCACTCGTTTAAAGGCGGGAAAAACCTTTCTTCTGCAACGCTCATTTTCGGTATCGATAAATAAATAATTACACAATTTTTACAGACCAAAATTATTGGTTGGTCTAATTAATATCTCAAAGGTTTTAAAATTCATTTTGCCTTTTCAAAGAATATGTACAGTAGAAGAAACGCATGATCTGAAAGTTTTTCATCCGTGATATCACTTATATATATATATATATATATATATATATATATATATATATATATATATATATATATATATACTTTTATATATATATATATATATATATATACTGCTCTTATATATATATATATATACTATATATACTGATGAATGATGAATGGAAGGTGGAAGGTGCTATTCGCTATGCGTATGATTTGGTTTGTGTGGTGAAATCTGAATAGAGTTTGAGGATTGGTAGAGAGATTTGGCAGGGTGTGTAAAAGGAGGGGTTTGAAAGTAAACGTCGAAAAGTAGTAGAAGAATTTGACGCAAGTAGAAAAGAAAGCCCAGCCTCCCTACCCCCTTTATACCTTTTAGTGAGAACTCGTCGCTGTCAGAAAATCCAGCCTAGGGCTTCACGGGACCGCGACGGACCCTCACTATGGCATCTCGTCAATGTGGGGCTCATCCCTTCTCCCAGGTGGGTTACAACCATTACCCCCTTACAAAGCCCCAGCCATTTTCACTCCTATACCTTTCTTCTACCTCTGCCAAACTCACATTCTCTACTTCAGGCATTCCTTTGCTACTCAATCCACTTTTTCTTCAGTCTCCCAGTCGGTTGATTCCCAGCACACTCACACTATACATCCGCTTAACCAACCGACTATCATCCATCCTTTCTACATGACCAAACCATTTCAACGTACTTTCATTTATTTTCTCATTTATCCCTTTATTCACCCCACACAACTCTCTAATACGTTCATTCCTCAATTTATGAATTCTTTTCACACCTAACACGCCCCTAAGATTGTCCATCTTAACATTTAGCCATACCTCTTATTCCAGACAATAGTCTCAGTACTGTACATTAGCACATGTAACAACATACCCTCATGCAAGACCTTAGCGCACTAAAGACTTAGTCCCTTCACATCCACTAACGATTTCAGTGCACCAGCCACTTTCAAGCCATTCACAACTTTCCTACTACACTCTGCATCATCAGTTCCCTTTTTATACAACATATATCTCTAAATATTTAAAGCTCAGACACTTGTTTCAGCTACTCACCATCTAACATAACCATAAATTTGTCTCACTCACAACCATATCCTTTCTCTTATCTACGTTTATTTTCAAATCCCTCCTTTTAAAACAATCTGCCAAATCTCTCTAACATTCCTCTCAAACTCTTTTCAGATTCGCCACACAAAACCAAATCATCCGCATTTAATAGGTAGGGCACCCTCCACTTTTTCCATTCTCCATCATTCTAACACCATCCCCTGCCACCACCACCTCTAATTCTTTCATAACCCATCCATATACAAATTGAATAACCATTAAGGTATAACACATCCCTGCCTCACTTCGCTATTAATATTAAACCAATCACTTTCGACCCCATTTATTCGTACACATGCTTCACTATCGTCTTTCATACTTTTGATTCCATTTAGAAGCTTACCACCAACACCATATATCACTAATACCTGCCATAGAGCTTCCATATTAATCCTATTATACGCCTGTAGCAAATCCATAAAACCTAAATACAATCTATACTTCTTCTCCTTCATTTTCTCAATCATTTGTTTCAATGTAAAGATTTGATCCACACATCCTCTACCACTTCTAAACGCATTTTGTTCTTCACCAATCAGTTTTTCAGTCACTCGACGCACTCTTTTAACCAAAATACCAGTATATATATTCCTTACAATACTCAATAAACTAATTCCCCTATAATTTCTACAGTTGCCCTTATCTCCCTTACCCTTATATAATGGTACTATTACTGCTCTCCTCCAATCCCTCGGAACTATATCTTCCATAAACGGTTTGTTATACAACTTCAAAATCCATCAGTTACCATCTCGCCTCCGTTATTGATTATTTCACCAGTAATTTCATCTATACCTGCAGATTTTCATTCTTAACTCTCGGTCACCACTTAACTCCTCACTTACTAACCTCATCCCAAATTATTAATTATTTTTGCACCATCAAACCCACATTCACTATCACCTCTTCATTACCAATATTGCATAGTTGCAAGAGTCTTTCCACACTCCCCTCCATCCATTTCATCAGTTACATCACTATTCATTATTCTAAACAGATTCCCCTTATTCTCATTCTTAACCTTTCGCGCTTCCTTCCAGAAGAGGTTCCAATTCTTTTGCAAGTCCCCATTCATCCTCCTTCCAAACTGTTCATTTACCTCTTTTTTTCCTCCTTATATAATTTCAAACATCTTTCTTTTGTGAAAGTACGTCGGTTGTACTGAACCACGCTTTATATTGCTTTGCTGCCGCTTGCATGAATCTTCATTCCACCACTCATATTACAAAACATTCTTGCTTCCCTACTTTTATTCTGCATGCTTCTTTTTACAATAAACAACCGGTTCCTTCATTTGCTTCCAGATTTGTTCAGTTTTAACTTGGTCACCTTCAACTGATTTACTTGCGGGCTCTCTTAAATACTTATCTTTGTTACCTTGTTCACTTAACTTCCCACTCTTAATTCTACACACTTCCTTCTTTATCACCTTCCTCTCCATCCAAGCCCCCACTAACTTAATTTCACATATAACAACATAATGATCCGATAATAATCCCATACCTAACCCCCTCTCTGATTTAACATCCAACATATACTTCAACATCTCCTTCTTCACCAACACAAAATCAATCATACTTTTCACTTCGATACCATCTCTACCTACACCAACTCTAGTATACTTATGAATACTCTTGTGTTTAAAGAAAGTATTACTTACACACATACCTCTCTCTTCACAGAAATCAATCATCTTCCTACCATTCTCATTTTCTCCCGAACCCCCATAGCCACCTGTAATACCATCCCTTTTTTGATTACCTATACAACCATTTAGATCACCCAACACAATCGATCTGAAGCTCCTACTTACCCCATCCAAAACATCATTCAGATTATCCCAGAAAATCGCACTCTCTTCAACATTTCCCTCCAGATGGTGTGTGTCACAACCACACATACCTTGACCACTTCAAACTTAAATTTAACCAATTGTGAATTCTGGTACTCACGCACACACAGAAATCTACCATGGCTCAACACAAGTCACTCATCAGGTGCAAATCCATCTCTCTCCTCATTTCTACTTTCCACTGCTTCAAACACATTTACACCCTGCTCATTTTCACCGTTTTCTTTCATCTTTTTGTTTTGGTCAACGAGCAAATCAGTGCTTTGCCCTTTCACCATCCATCACCTCTCTCCCTCTTCTCTCAACATTTATTCCTCTGTCATTCCCAGAACGCCCATATGATTCGCTGTTTTCGCCGATGAAAGGTTTTACTACGTCCACACGACCACAGAGGCGCCCAGCTTTCCTGGAAAGATCGGTGATAATTATGGGCAGCCATTCAGCCAACCAACTACCACGTCTTTTTGGTCGCCTTCTGACACGCAGGATATACACGATGTGAGGCAATTCTTTCCTCCCCCACACACATTGGGTTTTATAAGGGATGGGGCTGTGTCGCCAGATGTTGTCTAAAAGAGAGTGTAGTGTAATATATTATGATATCTAATGTGGATAAAGGTGGTGTACCGATGTTGTCCTGGGTATGAGAATTATGGATATAATCGATAGAGGAATGGGTGAACCATATATATATATATATATATATATATATATATATATATATATATATATATATATATATATATATATATATAATATATCTCTTCTTCTTTTCTTTATATATATATATATATATACATATACACTTGCATATATATATAACATATATATGGTGCTGCTGTATATATATATATATATATACCTTGCCATATATATATCACTGCATATACTTTATATATATGTATATACATATATATGTGTAACTAATAATATGTAATAATATATATATATATATATGTAATATATATATATCACTTTTTATATACTAATATATATATATCACTCATTCATATATATATATATACTGATAACTCTAATTATATAATAATAATGTAATATATATATAAATACATATATATATATACCATAATATATAATATGTATATATATATACATATATATGTAGCACTCCATATATAACTCATATATACATAATAATAATATATATATATAATAATAACATATATATATATATATATACTCATATATATGTAATATATAATATATATATAATATATGTAATAATAATATATATATATTTATATATGCTTTTATGTACTGTATATATGTATATCTTTATAATATATATCTCTATAATCATCACAATAATGTATACTCCATGTAATAATAACTTAATACTTTTCACCATATGTATGTATGTATGTATATATATGTATACATTATATATAATAATAATATATATATATATGTATGTATAACCATATATATATATATAATATATTATATTATAATATGCGTTATGTATATATATATATATACATAATATATATATATATATATATATATATATAATAATAATATATATCATAATATAATAATATAATAAATATGTTTATATATCATATATATATACCATATAATATATATATATAATAATAATAATATGTATTAATAATATTAATATCTTTCTTTCTCTATATATATATATATATAATTTATATATATATCTGATTATTAAATACTTTTATAGTCTCGTTAAAGTTTTAGCGGGGTTTTTTATCAGGGTAATTTTGGGTAAAAATGCCCAAAGCTGCTAAAAGTACCTGAAGTATAATTTATGCTAACCTTTCTTAAAAATGAACCCAAGTTGCAATGCCCTTTTCATTTTGAAAAAGAACTATTTTAATAATATGTTTGGACATTGACCTTTGATGATTGACCTTAGGTATTAACCTCTAATCTACTCATATATTTGATTGAGGAAAGAGAAAACACCCAGTTGTTGCTTCAATTCCACAAATTCTCTTAACTTCATCAATGTAGTCAGTGAAATCTTCCAGTTAGATCAATGGCATCTATCTTCGTGGGAGATTTCAGTTTAAATCTTTCATTGCTTGTAATTCCATATCTAAGTTTTCTTTCCTCATGAACTTTCTTGAAAAAATTAAATCATATCTCAATCTATTTTAAAGTTCTTATAAATCAGGTGTTCGCCTATATATTTATTGAATAAGATGAATTCAGAATTTTATTACTCCTACGACAGAACGTTTTCTAATAGTCTTCAGCATTCCCGTGCTAGACATTAGTATATAATGAGCCTTATAATTGCAAATTAGTGAAAGAGAATTAAATTGAGATATGTTAATATATATTAATATTATATATAAGTTTATACTTAATATAATATATATTATTATAATATATTATATATATATATATATATATACTATATATATTAATCATTAATATATTAATAATTTAATATATATATAATTAATATTAGTATATATATATATATATATATATATATATATATTATATAATATTAATTAATATATTTAAATAATATAATATGATTATATATTATATATATTAATATATATTATTATATTTATTATTAATATATATATATATATATTATATTATAATATTATATTTAATATTATATATATTAATTATTATTAATATATTATATATATATTTATTAATTAATATATATATATATAATATATAATATATATTTATATATATATATATATAATATATATAACTACACGTATATTTTAATGCTGCAAAATATTTACGTAAGGGATAATGATGTTTATTTCAAGAAATATATCGTATATCTTGGCTATATCATCATTATTTCTGCACGCAATCTTCTTAGGCGCATGGGAATAAGTGTAAGTGAGTTTTCATTACTGGGTGGCGTGTAATGGCAAATAAGTTACGGATAAAAAAGAAAAGCAGTTTGTAAGAGGTATGTTTCATAATAGAAATATAATTATGTGTATGACAAAAGTCGAAAAAGAAGCTTTTTTTACTGATAAATTTTTTGATGTAATAGAGATAACTAGTTGTTTCAGACACGAGTAAAGAAATCCCTCACTTCAGAGCTCAATGGGATACCACCAATCGAAAATAATGCGACGGGACCTCACTATTGGTAAATCTGTCAGTGTAAGGGTTCATCCTTGGCCCAGCATCGGGGTGGGCCACAACCATACCACCCATACAAAACCCCGCCATGTCTCTCGCCGTATATAGATGATGCTCTAAGCTTCTTTATAATACTTGTGTTGTCATGACTTATAGAATCATCTACTCTATTACGTCAATTTCTCTCATTTCTGGATGAATTTGTGTAGTATTGACAATTCTTTAGATCACGATTATAACGAATTTTTCGTAATTCTTTTTGTGTATAATACCTTTTCGTTAAGCTGGTATCATTTTCCTAGAACTCGGTTTGGCACCTTTTAATACTCACATCTAGTTAATACTCTACGTTACAACTATATCTAATTCGTAGACTAACTACTTTTAATTCATTCATTTGTTTGTTTCATGTGAAGTCAAATTACACAATGTTAATGAACAGAATGACTCATAATTATATTTTAATAATTAAATTTTAAACAACTAATCTCAACATATACTTTCTTAATATATCGTCTACTTTGACACATTATGCAGTGATTATAACTATAACTTTATCTTCACTAGCTCACCACATATATAATTATTAACAAAAGGACACTATGGTTTAGTTTTACAACTCTTTATTTTATTCAATTCTTATTAATAGAACAAAGCTTTGTATCAGATTAATACTATATATATATAATATATATTATATTCATATAATTATATATATTATATATATTAATATATATATATATAATATATTATTAAATATTAATATAATATATTAAAAATAGATTTTATGTAATTATATATATATTATATATATATATATTATATATATTATTATATATATTATATATATTATTAATATATATTAATATATATATATATTAATATATATAATAACTATTTAACTAAAAATAATAATACCCATAAAAGATTGTAAATCGTTAATTATTATATTAATAATGCATAATAAAAAATTTTCTGACTTCTCAAAATAATAATACGATAGTTTAGTAAAATATTGAATCAATTATTTACAGTAAATAGAAATTTAAATTACATATGTGCTAAACTGATTTAGAGAATTTATTTTATTATTAATATGAGCATTCTATATACATTGAAGTATAGGGCTAAATCTTCATTATAGAGATATATTTTTTCATCCATTGTATATAGATCATTGATGGATTTTACGATACAAATATTTGCTCTAGTGGCTTCTGTACTCAAAAAGTTTAATTATTCAAAAAATTCTTCAGATAAATGGGAGTATTATATTATTTTTGGTAAATGTCATATAATTAACTTTGGTGCGCTAAGATTCTTGGCATGATAGAATCATCAATACTCGTAAGAAATCTATTAAAGCCAATTCTGTCTCATGTGATGAAATAATTTTTATCCATGAGCCCTTCTTTCAGGATATTGTCCAAGATAATGTTATTGTTTTTAGTTTGACTTTTCAGAATGAGTAGAAATATAAACTATCTTTCTAGGATTTGCTGTCAACGCGATAATGTTTTTCTCGAGTAGAAATGTTCGATGCTATAGATTAGGTATTAGGTCTAGAAAAATGAGTTGATCTTGAAGATACATTGACAATTAGCTAAAATATTAATAGTTATATGGAAAATATATGAAATAAACCTTCATATAATCGAATAAATCACGCGCTCATAGAATTAGTTATTCATCTTTGCAATTGCAATATGAGAATATTGGTATTTTATACAAATTCGAGTATTTAAGCATAATTGTTCTCTACTATTTAGAGTTAATGTTCGTATCTATAATATCTGGTCATATATAAGATGAAGATACGAAGTTTAAATATTTTCATTCTAAGACATTATTCAAATGTTATGTCATTTAATATTCTTTTGGTTCCTTTCTAATCTCTTTTATACACACTTGATCATAACAGAATCACTTGTAGGTGATAATTTCTTTAATTATTAGATATTTATTTACATTCCTCTATAGATTTATTGGTATTAAGGGAACAAGATGTCTAATCTTTGCATGTCACGCGAGATTATGTAAAATAAATTTACTCTTCTAGAATTGCTTGAATTGTTTATAATTATCGATGTTTTTGCGAAAAATAGTCTATATCTCAGATTAGCTCGATCACATTTAAAACATATAACTAATACATCTTAATTATAGATTTAGATAGTAAATAAATTGTCTTACTACTACACTCATTTTAGTTGACAAGCAATATGCTCTTAATAAGAATAATTGTGTCACATAATATAGTGGAGATCATTATAGCTAATATTAATAATTATAATAATCAAATTGAATTTTATAAAAAGGAACAATGTCTTCTTATTTAATAATAAATATCAACATATTAATAACTTATAATCAATTCACCATTTCGTTAAATAGGATTTAAGGTATATTACATAGTTTTTGAAGTTTTATTTAAGAATTTTGTGTGAACATAGACAAGTTTTTGAGAACACGTTTCTAATACTGGTCCCAATAACTATTTAGCTTTATAAAAAATGTAAATGCTAGAATAAACAATCTACATCGTAAAATTTTTACACATTTAACTAAACTAGGCTGTTAGATTTTTAGAATTTTTCGCATCGTAGAGTCAAATTATATCTTCGTAACGGTTTTTGTATTATATTTGCTCTATATATAAGCGCTGACATACGATCAACTTTTATTTATATTAATTAAATACCGTAGTTGACCTATTACACTAAATAAATATGAATATGTGTAATTTTCTATATTAATGTGTTTCAAGATAATTTAGTAAAATTGTATTTAGGACTACACACTACTCTAATAATATATGATGTGATATAAATATGAGCAAAATTGAATTAATCATAACAAATCCTAACCATAGCTATTAATTTCGTTTTTCCGCTTTCTCATCGCTATTGCTTAAATTTCAGATTTAACATATCTGACTTAACTGTAGAACTCGTATATATAGACGCTCGCTCGTCATCTGTCACTTTCGTCTAAAGGATAAGGATAAAAAATATTGGAGACAAGAAAGTTACATGATATGTGTGTATGCGAACAACGAGAAGCTCGTACGATCTGTGCATCCGATTTTATGAGGAATAGTGAAATCTCACAAGGAGGAAGAAAGTGATAAGTCGATTTCATCTCCATCTTCTCATAGCTCTAATACTGTCAAAATGTAGATCTTCTGCTTCTCTTTAGTGCTAGTCCTGCTATAGAACTACGAATCTCTCAACAGACGCTCTCAGAATCATTACTAGAAAAACGAAAGAAGAAACACACTCGCACGGTCATAAGAGTATATCCCTATAAATACATAAAATATAGATTTGATAGCAAGTTTATGTCTTCCATAATATTATCTGAGATGGTAGTGAATAAGATATCTATTTATCATATTCTCAAGGATCAATTAACAATTAAAATTATGTGAGAGATCGATCTATTAATGTCAAAATATAATTATTATTATTTTTAAGTGAAAGTTTGAATTTATATATTATAATAATTTCGATAATTTATTTTTCGTGGTGGAGATGATATTGGCATCACTCAAATCATTCTAATAGACCGATACTAATATCTATGGCTACTTCCTTGATATATTATTTATGTTCATACTATATTCTTTTTAACACATTTCAATTAGGCATTGAATTTATTTAAATCATAAAAATATATATATATATATATATATATATATGATAATATTTATATTAATATATATTATATATATAATTAATTATATATATATATTATATATATTAATATTATATATATATATATATATATTTATAATATATATATATAATATATATAATATATATATATATATATATATTTAATATATATATATATATTATATATAAATATATATATATATATATATATATATATTAATATTATATCTTCACTTCATAGTTTAATCTAATGATAGTAAAAAGTTTTTATATATTCAATACATATACGATAACGGAATTAATGAGATAACCTACACTATACTAACGAGGATCACATCTGGAAGGAGGAAAGATGGGGGGGTAAGAAGCATACTCACGAAAATGAAGAAAATACATACGTCGTTCAAAAACTAAGTGAAGAGAATAATTAAAGTGTTATTTTTTAGCTCTAAGGTGGGTTGAAGAATATGCAAATAATAAGTTATCTATTAATTGATTACCTATTGGTAACCAACTCGTATTCTATAATAAGTTTTTTTTATTTTTTATAGGTCTATTTCACACTCACGATCTATGTTTAAAGAACCATTTGAATCGATAAAAATCACAATGATATAAAATTAGCAAAACTACCGAATAAGTGATCTAATACTTAAATTAAATGCGACTGCAAGGTAAGTCTTTTATATAACTCATCGAATATAAAATGAATGTTGGGGCTTTGTTGGCTAGTAAATATGTATCAATAATATTTTTAAGCCAACATGAATCATATTATACACGTGAGAATAATAAAACCATTAGATCAATATTATCATAAAATATCGTCAGAGCGATGAGATAGCTTTAAATAAAACTACTCATAAGCCTAGAACTCTGCGAAGCTGTTGAAAATGGGGGATGAGTAAGAGGATAAAAGGTAAAAATTGAATGGACGAATCGAGGTGTCGAATATTGGGGACTATTTGAAAATCGAAATAGGGTCCTAACATGATACGCTCAGGAGATAAATAGTCCAATTTATATTGGGTGTGCATTTACTAACTCAATACGCGATAGCGCGGGAGATCACATCTAGTATATAAAGTTGTTTTATATAAAGGGGTTTTGCATAAATTTAAAAGAATACAATATTTTGTTGATTACTCACTACGTATAATGTCTTGCTTAGAGATGTTGCAATAATATATATGTCAGAATAGAACACTATATTTGTATTTCTGGTTTTATGTAACTATTATTTCCGCCTGTAGACGCGGTTTATACTGCTCACATATCATGACTATTTCTCACAGTCACTACTATAAAACAAGCGGCGCATTTTCGAATGTTCTCAATATCTCATCGTGTGTGTGGGGTTGCAAGTGATTGTATACTCGTTAACTTGAAGCTTAACGTCAAAAATATTATCGCATTACCTGTAATGAGTGGGTACGATAAGAACGATGCTACAGAGCTTTCGATACACGGACAACACTCAGTCGATCATCAATATTCGGTTTATCGACAAACGACGGAATTTGCGTGCAATTTTATGATATAGAGCTACGCATAAGACTGAGGCCTGAAGATTAGTCAAATATTTGCAATGCGTGACAAGTTCGCATCAAGTAAGTCCAAACAAAGATGCAGTGTTAACGTCATGCTGAGCAAGTTAGTGCAGCGAGAGATTTAACACGGCTTATATAGAGCAGTTACTATAAGAAGCGGAATATCTCACTAACATAATTAAAACATCTCCAAGAGTTAGTTATAATAACTCGCTCGTAAAAGCGTGGATAGTATGACAATCAGATGAAAAAGTAAGAGGATTGTGTACAATATGAGTGAGTTATGAAATGATTTCTTACATAGCGTTCAGATGAATGCTATCTGATACAGGTTAAGATTGCATGACATAATTTTTTTCCACGCCGGATGAGAATGTCAACGGATGACTTACTCAAAAGTTGTACACTTCTCTAACATAATCAGCATAAAACCATAGCCAATAATCCATATAAGTACTCATCGTATCTTCTTTGTGACTTACATTGGCAGCTTCCTCGGGGAGGCAGATATAGCAAATGTGACTCGAGTGTAGGACGATTAACATCAGATATAAAGATAAAATGATAAACAGATACTGATAAAGGTCGAAATGTCTGTGCCGCACGATAGTCAGAAGCTCAGTCCAGCTGTATTGGAATGGCAATTTTGGCTCCTGAGTTTCTTCGAAAACTCAGGTAATCGCAAACGTACAAAAGCTCTTAATGTATACATCAATAAATAGAACATGCGCGAGAACACAGATAGAGCAAAAGAGAAAGATAATAGCATGAGGAGAAGCTCGAACAATTCCATAGATGGTACAACACGAGTATAAGAGAAATGCGCGTTGTGGACATTTGCAGCTTACGTGGAATGCTACGCGAGACAGAATGTTTCTGGAGGCGCGCACGAGCGAAGAATAGTGGGTCTCGCGAGTCATGGACATTATCAGAGACAAGATAGCAGAGTGAGGTCGTTTGAGAGAGGAGAAATCACGTATAATATATTTACGCACTGAATAGACAATCCGAGGAAGAATGAGAAGACACTCGCATACACAAACGCAGTCAGAAAGAATATATGTAATACTGATAATTCCTCTCAGAGAATATGTTGGTTTAGTTTTTAAATTTCGGCGGAGAGGGCCCTATTAAAACAAGACTAAAGGAGCATCAGGACATGTCGGCAAGCCATGAAAAAATATGAAAGAATCGCGAAAATTGCGATCTCTGTCGCACGAATGACAGTATTACCTGCCTGCCTCAGGACAGAGTTCAACAGAAAGGCACGACTGACATGCACAAGGACGTTTCGGTGCGCTTCATAAAACGAAAAAGCCGTTGCTGTGAATAAAGTCGCCCGAATTAATGTATCATCAACGAAATACAAGTAAGTTACGCGAGAAATATTAGTAGGATTTAGACAAACAGTCAGAGGAGACTGTTCTGCAACTACAGAGTATGGTGCATGCGTGATCTCCTAGATAGGCGAGATATGCATGAAAACACAATCATGGTGTAGAAAGTCTTCTACTGGCAGGTGTGTCGTTAGCAAGTTAAGAGAAAGAAACGATTGGGCGCGTAGTGTGATAGTATAGCATGCGAACGCAGAGAGCGAATCAACCTGGCAGATGATGGTGGAAGACGTAACGTCGAGAGCGGATGATGATCGATTGCTGTTGAGCACCTGTATTGCTACGTCGCGAACATGTGTGAGTATAGTACTTACGAACGCAACAAGATTATACGTAGCGCAGGCGCATCGTTCAGAGATTGAAGTTCACTCTCGTGTTCGAGATGGAACATCCTTGATACGGGTAACAAGAATGGAATAATCACACTGTTGGAGTTACATCTGTCACGACGCACCAGCCATATACGGAAATGCGCTGTAATGCAATGATGTTGCCTCTCTCACGAACGACGATAAGTTACCATATCCAGCATACGACACACGCGATAAGAGAGTTGCGATCTAGTATAGTGTTGATTAGAGTGGGCAGGAGAAGAGTCCGAGAGGAGGCACTGGTCAAAATTGCTTCACATCGAAGACGGAAAGCCTCAAAGAAGAGAACGCAGAAACGTGCTCTATGTGAGGTGAGGCCTAGACCAAGACCCATCATTAATATGTCGAAATCCAAGCCAGGGCGATCGTGAGATATGTCCTGATATCCATATAGAAAGCCAAGCTTACGGCTGAGATAAAGGAAATCTAACAGTCGTATCTCGGAAACTCTACGCCGGTTAACTTTTCTTACTAAAAACTTCGGTTTTCAGGGTGATATGTTTCAACTCCGGGTGAGGAAATGGCACACGCATCCGATATGACTCACAGAAGAGGTGTTGGAGAATAGGATATGAATGATAAAGAAACATGACCAGTTGAAATCTGATCGATTCAGCCATGCAACGGTGGCTAACTAACAGGAGTATTCCTCTCACACGCTATGTCTGGTATCGATTCGTCCGTATTCAACAGATACAAGCCTTAGTCAATTGACAGATAAAACATTAGTTGCATGACGAATTTAATAAGCGGTACCGACATTCGTCAGCAGACAGTAATATTAATACCGCCACACGGAGAAAAATACGGGGTATTAACTCAAATGCGGAGACTCATGTACATATACATTACAAGAGAAATGCGGCTCATGCGACTGGATTATGATATTTATGGTTCACAGGTATCAAAAACTTTCTCCTGAGGATCAGAACATCATTTCTCCAAGTGCTCCGCTAACAACTCTCATTGATCTCGTAACTGCGTGAATTCAATGTAAAAATTGTTCGCTAGCTGGTGTTGCCAGATCGAATATCTGTCTCTGTGAATAACGTAAAAATGGATGTGTTATTCTGTCAACGCACAATAATATTGTGGAAGATATCATATGCAAGTAAGCAGAAAAGAGAAAATATAACTCGACGCAGTACTCCTTAGATTTCTGCATTAATGTTTTCACACTCCGATATTGATAATAAAAGGCTCAACTAAAGCGGGTCAATCTTACAACGCCACTTCCTACATGGTACTGATAGACTGGGGGAGTACTATTCCAATGCCCCCAAATATTCTTTCTTTTGAATGATGATTAGTATGATTAGATTATTTATTTTAGGTTTAGTTAATCAACAAATTCCTACCTAACTCAAAGTATTACGTTATAGTCATTTCGTTACTAAATTGGTTATGAAAGATAATATGTCAAAGATGTTATTCGACTGTTTCTAGTAGAGTAGTCGTGGTTACTAACTACCTTCTCGACATGGTGGGCATTACTTAACATACCAAACATTCTCTGTAATCAGAAAATACCTTCAGTACAGACAAATCTGCATTATATACTGACAGTCTTGTATCATATGTAAGTGCTTTGTTTCAGTTACAGGATTGATATAGTGTTGGATATTAGATATGACGACAAAGATTTCACAGATTCACTATTGAGAGAGATATACCTGTCAATCTCCTTCTACCTCCATCTATCTTTACCACAACTCTTCTGCTCCTTATAGATATTTACCGTATCTATCATAGCGAGCGGAGAGTAAAGTCTCAGAGGGATATTGTATTATCACATAATCTATATGAGACACTCTTTTCTTTCTCAAAGAATCCACGGGTAGGCTCGATAAGAAGCGCAACGACGTATGACGAGTTTGATTGATCGACATGACTGCGACTACAAAAATATGTAATGTATGTGTATTCAAGTACAACAAACTTATTATATATATATATATCATGTAAAATATTTATATAAAATAACATATATTTGATTATTTTTTTTATATATTCACTTTTTTGGATTTATTACTTTTTATAGAGAATAGTAGATACAATACCCAATTACAGTTCCAACCATAAATAAATGCAGGATGAACGTTGAAGGAAATGAATGAATTTCAGTTCTTTATTGTATATGCGGACTTACATCTCAGACTCCAATTAAGCTTTTGATTGGAATTTTAGGAGAACACATAAGAAAACCACTGAAAGAACAAACTATTTCAGTACATAATGGATAGTAAGAGTAATCTTTTTCTTTAATGATTTTTAATGAACCGTAGATCAGAAAAGAAATAAATTGACATGATATTCTCGGGTGTGTGTATAGAGAAACACATATACCCCAAGTACTATATAAATATTTTTATTCACATTATGTGCTTACAGGAAATTTTGATAAATGGATAGTCTACGTGATCATAAGAATTAATAAAGCACTACATAAAATCGCACGATCAAAATCTCTAATTACCTAGGAAATTGAAGATAAATAAAAATTTAATAAAAACTAAATCTGACAGCGATATCGCACAGAAATATTAAGTTTCTTACGTTCAGGTATAGAAGTAGGATGTTATCGGTAGACAAATTTATAGTATAATATTTTTATTAATTTTATTAATAAAATAAAATTTATTTTAATTAAATTTAAAATTCTATTTTTAATAATATATATATTAAAAAAAACATTTTATATTATGAAGCTTTTATTATATATCTTGTTTTGGGAAACTATATATATTTTTTAAACATATATTAAGGGATATATTGCTATACGACTTCAATATAGTAACGAGTGTTTTTATTCGAGGTCTGCTGGGCATATCGTTCGATCTATAAGTTACAATTGGACAGTATATGATATAGGGTATAAAACGCACTCTAGAGTTACTAAACATAATAACATTTCTGAAATAATTTGTGTTTTTCGATGAAGAACAGCAATTGTGATAAAAGTGAAAGTGCAACAGATGACTTGTTTAATATATTGAAAATACATTAACTTACATTGGCTTATGAAACTTATTTCACGTTAAATTTTTGTACTTTACATTGTTGATATAATATTTAAATTATGACGTCATATATATGAGTGTGGGGGTGTTTATGCGACGTTTATGTTGGAAATTTTTCCATTCTAATAAATATAATTAATTAAGAATATATTTTTATTAAATATTTATGAATTCAAATATCTAATAACGTCACTATACGCTCTATACTACATATATACTATATATATATAATGGATTGTCACTCGATCGAGTTTTTATCAAATTCATCATCTTATACAATTGGTAATACTTTCTAGTGTTAATATTAAGAGTATTAACATGATTATGATCAGTTACTCAGATAGGTAATAATGAAGACTCGGATGCTATTTCAAAAACATTATTTAATCACCTAGGAATGATTAAAGATAGTAAAGTATTACCTATATAACACTCAATAAATATATATGAGTGTGTGTTGATGGCGAGAGTATGTGTAGTGATGTGTGTAAAGTCGTATGTCACTGTGATTGTGTTGAATTAATTTGTTGTCGCATCTCGTTGAGATACTATGATAGGCTCATGTTGGAGCAGTGTTAGTCGTCGTTTCGCTTAGTATTGTGATATTGGAGGGTTAGATAAGATGTGGTTACACATCTTAGATTGGCTCGCTCTAATAGCGAGGGGATGTTACTAGTTGCTGCTTATTGTACTAACATTATATTATATATCTTTTAGCTCGATTTGGTAGGGAAAATAAACAGTATATGACACGCATAGAAATTAGAAATATTCGTTGCGGTAAACACTCAGAATGGGCTTTTCAAAAGTATGCACAACACAGTATTACCTAATTCAAATGACGATAAAACTAAGTAGATTCAATTAACCTCCATCTCTCTAATATGCGAGGAGTTAGCATTATGATAACAATGATACTTCAACAGCTTTCGCGAATGGATGTGACGCTCCAGCGTTCACGATATTCTCGCCCGATATCCTGATATGAATACTGATGTCGCATGACAATCGTGTGATGAGCAAATGAATCCTGTTTATCGAGACTCATCATAAAAAGTGTATGATATAAAAAAAATAGGACGAAGAGATATTAGAGTGCGTTATAACCACTCACATTTCATAATCTCTACCCGCGATTAGACTCACCTTTCACTACATGAAGGGAAGATCTACTGAGAATATAGAGTTCGAGAATTACACTGGCTGCAAAGAGTCTTTCTCTGACAAAAGAAGGGAATCATTCATGGTCAAATCTGAAATAAACAACCGAGAGGTACAAGCGAATTATTGTGGACAATCTATAAGTTTCACCCATCATATTAAATATTTTTTTATTTCAGAGACTCACATTATTGAGGAGATAGGGTACATATCTTCGCTGAACATATAATGCAAGCTATTAAAATGAAAAGAAAAGAATTAGAAAAGAAAAGCGCTGCTGTCAAAATAACCCGCTAGCTGCGACTCGTCCTAAAACATCTGATTCTCCCAGACTGCCTCAAAACACGATAAGCCGTGCATTACTCTCAAATTGATAAATGCTCTACAACTAACACTAACCTGGTTATTGATAGTATGTTTTTAATAGAACGTCTGTCACCCATAGCTCGCATACGAACGTCATCCAATAACAGCATGTGTCTCCATAAAACGGATGCAGTAACTTCAGGAATACAAGATAAAGCGGAATAGGTCATAAAACCGTTAAAATAAAGCGAAGGTAGTTCGGAATCTTAGACATAGTCAAACAACTAAAATTAAAAATAAATAGTATCAGACGAGGGATTAATATAACAGACAATAATTAATATGCGTAGTAGAGCCTTATTGAATCAGCACTTTCAATAATAATATAGCACAATAATTATAATACAATAATAACAAAAATACAAAATATATTTGTAAAAATTATAAGAAATAAAAATAGCAATACTCAATACACACCTAGTGAGACTTTCCTAATCGAAAACCTAAACCTTGCTCTGATTTGCGTAGAAAGAAGAATATATATGACAAGGTATGAAAGAAAGTATATACGATTACCGGAAATTATCTATGAGAGAGTATCACTAAGCTGATTAGTTCTTCAGATGCAATGAAGAGACACGATACAGAGATAATTATACAGTGTTATCATCGGCACTTACCCTCAAGAGATAAATATAATGAATGAGAATGATAGTCTACTGCAGATATTGGAATACTCATTGGATAATAAAGCGAGAATAATCTAAATAACTAAATCAAATTTATTTAATTTTATATAATAACTCATTTATTAATTCTTAATTATATATTATATCTCCTATTAATATTATGTTTTGAATAAAAAATCCATCTATTCTATAAATAGTATCAATATTAACGCTTTTGTCTTTTGCCGAAAACAATATAACTAACTACAGTATACACACTTTTTTTACTGTAAATATGTTGTTTATTAATTTTATTACAAATAATATTCACAGATGAGGCTACCTTTTCACGATGTCGTAATAATAATAAAGTCATATATAATAAAGATTATACATAGAAATATAGTTTATTATAATATATTTGATAAAATATTTTTATGATTGTTAATATATTATTATTCTTTTGAACAATCAAAAAACTTAGATAAATACAGAATAAGTTTACCGCAAAAAGTCATCATTGAAACCTTCGCGAGTCAACTTTATTTGGAAATATAGAAAATTATTTAGATGATAATAATAATAAGCGATAAATAATACAATGAATTAATTTTGATACTTTTTTTTACGTTAAAATTGTTTATTGGTTATAAACATAATTCCTACGTAGGTTATCGTGCGGAAACTATATAACCAATATTAACGTGAGGGTTTTCGTATTAAATCATTCATTAGCAAATCAATTTACTGTATGGTTTTTGTATATTTAAATAAGATATATTTAAAACTTAATACATCGCACACGCAGATAAAGGCTAAATGCTCCATGGTATTAAACCTTACGCGAGATATCATTTATGAAATTTTTGATACATTTCTTCGCACATATACAATATTTATACGCTGAAGAGATATTAGTTACTAATAATTTATTACATAAACTTGTAACTCTTAAACTGCTAGATGATGAGTTATATCTTGTAGTGATATTACATAAAAATAGAATATATTATAACGCTCATAATAAACAGTTTAAGAAAATAATTATATTTTCGCAATATTAAATGGTCTCTCTATAGTTATTAACACTCCACGCAGAGATACATATCTATATATATTATGATGAATTGAGGAGATATTTCACACTTATATCGATAACTACGTTAAAGTCTAGACTGGTTATTATTTATAGTATTAGTAAAATTATAGCATAATTCTCACGTAGGTTTCTGGCGCAGAAAACATGAGTTGTGATACATAAGATAATTAACTGCAGAGTGTTCTGGTGTAGTTCGTGATGCATAAATGTTGTAATCCACTATAATGGTGAAGAATATATTCTCTCGGAACGCGATTTCAAGAAAAGACACCCTCTATGAGAATCGTAGAAGTAAGAATAATTCCATAGCGTAATTATTAGTGTTACGAATTGGATATGGGACAAGTGCTTTAAGATGAGATTAATTGCTCACGCTCATATATCATATCTGTATTATTCTTATATGGCGTTCGAACCATAATGTAGGATTTGATTGGTTTGGAGTATTGACTCAATATAACACGCGATAGTGCGATTTATTATACGTGCTTGCCGGTTAAACATAAGTATTCTACTAAAGAAATTCAATGATTGGTCCAATATCAGGATTAAACTTCGGTCAAAAAATAGTAAATATTAGCCAGGGATTGTATTAACAGTTAATTGTCATGTGTTAGATATTGTGTACTTAACTTGATTGCTTATACTGTGAGATTTTTTTGAATATTTTATCAAAAGAATCTTTAAGTCACGTAGATGATATCATGCTGCATATTCAGATGCATTCAAGGATAATTAAACAGATTCTGCTCAGGCGACGATATAATATGATCATTCTATTTTGTCCTGAGCTTATATTTGTACGTCTTAGGATTGATTTGTATGTATTTGTCTGCGACTTATATATATTAAAATCCTGGACGTATGGTTTCATGCTGTGTGAATTAATTTTAAATTAAATAAATTTAATAATTTTAATTATTCGAATTTATTATTATTTAACGATGATGGTTTTTGTTTAATCTAATATAAAGTATAAATCTGCCATTTTAATACTCACATGTGTAATATTATAATTATCTCATCTCATATATAATATATTCCACTCATTAAGATAATATATTCTAACTACTAGAAATATAACCAAACTGTTTATGATAATATGGTATTGTAATTTACTATTATTTTTAATTAGAAAAATTGTGATTTTATTTTTATTAATTATAATACATTATAATCTCTCCATTCTGTTGGGTATCTGTGATATTATCTACAATAGTTGTTCTACTGTAGAGTTTTATGATGTTTATTATCATAAACTTGATGAAATTAATATAACTTTTAAATTCGATGATGATTTATTATATATGATTAATTTTAACTATAAAAGAAACTTTTTTACATTCATATTTAGATTTATATATTAATCTATCTCTATATTATTATTATTATTGAGTTAGTTATATATTATTATTCACACGGTAGTCTCTCTTATTGATATATGTATTATGATCGTGGATAGTTTATTAATGTATATATATCGCTGGCACTGTATCATTATTATTATTTATATGCATTATTTTTATTTTTATTAATTGTAACTTTTATTTTTATTATTTCAGTAATAGTAGCAGTATTTGAAGGTAGTCAGGAGCAGTGATAGAACGTAGTAGGTGTTGAGTAGTAGGTTGCTAAGAGTAGTGTATTAGTAGTAGTAGTAGTTGAAAACCACGTAGAAATTTTTGTGCTTATTCAATGTAATGATTTGTTATTACGAACCAAAGATGTCTCCGGATAATACATGCTTATGATCTCTCGGCAGCCAACTGGTTGAAGAAAAGAATGATGAACTCTTAATCCATTCAATAATTAATTTTTAACCATCGGAATTTAAATAGAAAAATCCGTTGTCGAGAGAGTCAATAGGATGTAGAGGTGCAATATATAGTGGGGTCTCCCACAAAGTAAGCTATTTTTCGTTTTAGTGACTCGAAAAATTCTTTATGTTTTTTTTTTTGAAATTCTTATATATATATATATATATATATAGTATATAATATATATATATTATGTATATATTATTTATGAGGTGCGTGATCCGAAGAGTCTAGCGAGAGTTGGTGGTTTGTGAGCATATTGCACTCTGTGATTCTCCTCTCTTTGGTTTATATATATTATATATATGTTTTATATATATATATATATTTATATATATATATAAAGTCTGTTTAGCACTCTCGAGGCAATTAGAGCTATAATATATGATTACGACGGATTGTAGCTTTGGTCATACTTGCCCACGTAGTATAAATAGCTCAAGCTAGTAATGATATATGATTAACAGTGCGCGGGTTAATATACTGCGTCATTTCGGATAGTATAGGATAAGGTATGAGTTATATATTACCAGGAAGGCGATGCTGTATATCGCGGGTAATGTTATATATGACTACGAGATATAATGAGTGAGTGCGAAGGTGTATCGCTCATACGTAGCGTAGTAGGATATAGTAGGGGGGGGAGGGGGAGGGGACGGATTAATTTTATATTTATAGTATATATATTATTAAATATATATTTATATATTATATACTTTTTTAGGTTATGGTTATTATTATATATATATATATTATATATATATGCTATGTGTATTAATATATTTGCGTGATAAGGATATTATCATATGTAGCGATATCACTATATATTAGGCTCTAGGGATTCACTATATAGGAGGTGCATGATTATATATACTGGTATATTGTAGAAAGAGTTCTATATAGAAGATGATGAGAGGATATTTAGTTATTTCCGATCTAGTATTATATATCATATATAATATATATATATTATATATATATATATATATATAATATATGTAATATATATATATATATATATAATTAATATAAGTTATATATATTAGGTTATTATATATATTTATCTATATATATATAGAGCTAGTAGTGAGTATAATGAGTAACTGCTCTCACTCATCACTCACTTCTCGAAAGCAAAAAATTTACTGTTCGTCCAGTTCGGTGTTTTGCTTATTTCTTTAAAAGAGCATAAGAATCTCAATAATTAGTCCTTGGAAGGAAAAAAGATTAAACATTTTTGATTAGACCAGCGGTTTTCAAATTACTTTTTATTTATTTGTTAATTTTTCTAATTTTCAGTTTCAAATTTTACAATTTTATTTTTACAAAAGAGCGTCTTGTTTGTAGGCGCCTGTGTAAATTGTTGGATTACAAATGGGGAGCGCCCTCTTACGGGAAAAACTGATAACAATAAGACATATTTCGGTATTTCCTGCTGAAGAGAATAAGAAAAAAGTTATAATAATTAGTAATGTGAGTTGTCTTTCAAAGAATGTGGCTGTTAAGTAAGTTTTACCACACACACACCTACACACAACACCTATACAGCAACTATATATAATATATATATATATATATAGTATAGGTTCGAATTTTATATATTATATACGAGTATTAGACTGAGGTTATATTTATGGATATATTTAGTATAATATTTATATATTATATATATAATGACTCGAGAGAGACAGAACGAAGGTCGTAATATAGATAACTAGAAAATATGTATGACAATATTATCTACACCTACTATAAATTGTACTTCCTTGAAATTCGATATCTGTGAAGTCGAGCTGTGATATATTAGATGATCTTCATTTAGACGGGTTAATATATATAAGAGTTATCAAATATTCAAGAAAGGGCTATAAACATCTATATTTAGGCGTGTGTTCTATTAAAATGTAATGGTGGACTAATAAGTTTCAAAATAATATAAATTTTCTATATTAACCCAGCTATTATCTGTAGTAATTGAATGTTCTTTATGTTATATACAGTATTTATATATATATATGATATGTGGATATAATTTAAAATGGGTATCTATATATATATATATAGTAGGATATAGGTGATATTAATAGATAGTAATATATATATCAGAGTAAGTAGGTAGGCAGTCTATAATAAGTAATCTATATATATAATAGTAATATATATAAGCGTATATATACTGCTATATTATATAAAGCAGTTGAGGTGCATAATTCTTACCTGGACGATTGCGCTCCTGAGGTGCTAAGGCTTGGATTATGGGGCCAGTAAGCGGCTAGGGGCGTCTGATGGGGGCCCGAAAATGGGACGGGAGACATAAGTAAATGAAGCGATGAGAGTTATGCTTCATGGAACAATGGCTATTGGGATCGTAGATGGTGGATATGTGTAATAGATTTACTTATGTTTAAGCGAAAGGAGTAAACATTGAAAGACAATGCATGTCTGAAAAAGGATTACGGTTTAAGAATAGACGTGCGCATCGAGTGCTATCGATGTAAACCTTGAAGTTAATTAGTCAAAGAGGAGACTTGCGATATCGTTAGATTGACTAGGCATTTGAGCCTGAGTAGTGAGGAACACTTCCAATGATCGTCATCAAGCACAAAGGAATGTGTATATAGGTCACTGTACGGTAGGGAGTTAGGAGATTTGTTTAGTTGCATTATTTATGTTTTATGCTACCTAGATTTTTAAGTCGTTGATATCGCCTTGCAATATAGGAGAGTATGTGTTGTATATTTAATAAAATTTAGTCACATCTTCAGCCTCTCAAAAATGAAAGGGGCATTGGGCAATACAACTAGTTGAAAATGGAAAATGGGCATTAGATAAAAATGGTTAAGAACTACTGTACTAGTAGCATACATTCTAACCATTAAGGTAGTTATAAGATTCATAAGGAGAAGGAAAATTTGAAAGGTAAAATAGAAATTTTTTAATTGAAGATATTGTTGGGTCACCTTTCTTGAGTAAGTAAGAAAAAATCCAAAAACAACAAGTTTTCGTCTTTAAGCTATTAATTTTCATCTTAGAAAGGAGTGGGATTGGCAGAAGTTTTCTTAAATGCTATTTAATTTTGGAAAACGAGGAAAATAATCAGATGGGTCTAGGTCAGAACTGAATAAGGTGAATGGGGTGTGGATTCAAACAGAAATACTAGCAAATTTGTCCCTTGAAAGTTTGAAGAGTGGTAAAACATAATCCTTCGATGCAATGTCCAGGTTTTTCATTACCAATTGACGGAATCTTCATTTTTTTTTCGTTTGCTTGGCGCATCCATATGAAACGGATAGGCAGCGCACGCTTAAAGGAGCCTGAGGAAGGAGCCTTGGAATGTTTGAAGGTCCTGAAGAAGCCGTTTGGAAATCCACTCATTAGTATATTTATTTTGCTCTCTGGATTAAATTTTTAAATTCAGGATTCATCCCTCAATTAACATCTCCGCTGTGTGAAATCTTCCTCGTCTGTGTCAGATTCTTGGTTTAAAAACTCTAATGGAAAGGTTGTCAGGCGTCTTTAGGGCGAGACAAGGAGGCTCTTTTCGCAGGCAGTCGAATATTATGGCGACCATACGAGGTGCCTGAAAGCTTGCGAGAAGAGAGAGTTTGTCCGCGCAAAATATGGTGGTTAAGAAATATTGCGGCCGGCTAAAACAAAAGATGTGTTTTTTTTTGGGTTTAGTTGGGGTGAAAAAAAAAAAAAATTCGAGGCAAATGAGATGATTTTATGATTGTGATTTCAGGGAGTGTTAAGCGTATCTAAATAGTTGCGGCACCAGAAGCTGCATGATATCCACGAAACTCTTGACTAGACGGTACGGCGTCCATAACTTGGCTGTGACAGAAACGCTGACGGCATGGTAGATATAAGTAGGAATATGTTAAATAGGTGAAAGGTTTGTTAGATAACAGTAGCGGTAAGTACATCAAAGTAGTTATGCAAACTACTGTATGATGGGAGATAAATTTTTGTGTCAAATAGAGGGATTGTGAGGTTAAAAATAGATACTTAAGAGAAATGGAATTATAAAAAAAGTTGTACAATGATATTAGGAGTGGGCGAATGAATCGTCTTAATAAGGTCAGAGGAAGGTGTCACCAGAGGGGAATATTGCATGGGAAGCTTGGGTAAAGTATTCAGAATTTCCTTTTCCATATAGCTTATTTAAAAGAGCCATAGGAAAAGGGGGGAATCAGGATAAATGCTACATCTCGCAAGACTAGTGGAAAGCACATATTGCGTGGGACAGTGTTTCGGCATAGTTGGTCTAGAGCAGTGTTTTTAGGTCACCATCATCGTGTGGGCTTTTTTTTTTTTGTTGCTTGTAAGAAGTAGGACCCATGAGTCTAACTTTATTTAATGTGGCTCATATACTCATATAGGGTTAATGTGAGGTCTAAATGTGGGGATTGATTTATGGTTTGAGAGGTTTAGTAAAGAGATAGAAGTAATTAGAAGTGCAATCCAATTAATCATGAAAAAGATTAGAATACAAAATGTTGAAGATTCTGTGGCCGCTAGGTTGGGAAAGCGGCTGGTTAGAGAAAGTCGATCTTTGTTCGTCATTTTGTGAACTTTAAATTTGTTCAAACTTGGGTGATTGAAAGAGTGAAAAGAACATGGAACGTTTTTCCCTCTCTAGAATTAGCAGTGTCAAGTGTAAATAAATAAGTGAGAGGCAGGATTGTATGGGAAGCACATAAGCGGATAGCATTTGAGGATAACTCTGCGTTAATAGTTTACAACGAAATATTGTTAGATAGTGTAAGACAATATTATGTGAGTAAAAGGTTGGTCGGTAATGGCGTACAGGAGTAAATGATTAATTAAGTTACTTATTAGGGTTGATGTATTTAGGGGAGGTTTTTTAAATTATAAAAATAATATGATTAATGCTAAATAACCTTCTGAAAAGGAAATATTGTTTAAAGTTAAGGTTATTGCTAGGGATAGGTGCTAGGAGGTGGATTGAGCTTAGTTGCTGTCAGATATCTTGTTAGAGAGAGTAGTAGATGATAGGATGCGCTGTTATGAGGGGTTACCAGAGGTGGGTATACTGCTAAGGTGAGATGATACGGTAGAGCTAAGCTGGGAGTCATGTTGGTGAACTGTGATAAAAATGTTTGGTTTATAAAGACATATGATAGTTGTGACTCAGAAAATTCAGAGTGGCATGAGCAAGTTGTTATTGTAAGACGTAAGTTTTGTGCGCTGTCGTGTTTCACTTAGGGCTTATTCCATGTTTACTGAAGCGTTAGGTGTGTATTTGCGACGTAGGATTTAGGGTTTGGTATAAGGTTAAGTTTGTTGTGTAGTCTACCTGTGGTTCTGCTCAGCAATTGGGTTTTATAGCTTCTATGATATTGATTCGGCCATGTGCAAGTTAATGTATTTGAGTTGGCTCCAAGGGTTAGACTAGTGAAGAGATTTACAGGTTGTGAGTTGGTTGCGGGAATTTGCCAGGTGCGAAGTGTGTGAAGTGATTGATTGAAGATAGTGTTTTCTGTATGTGAGCTAGGCAATGGGTATTAATATTGTTGTAGTATTGTATTTTGGGCGACCTTTAGTTAAATTTAGTTCCATGTTTGTTAATGCATAGGACTTGAGGCTAGTTGGAGGACTAAAAGGCTAGGGTAAGAGAAGCTTGAGCTTAAGATAGAGTCCAGTTCGAGGGTTTGTTGTTATGACAGTTGGTTTATTGTTAGGTACTTAGTGATTGTTTTTTTACTCTCAACAGAAGATGGGTAAATGGATAGTGAGATTCTTGAGGCGAGGATAATGTGAGTAGCTCTCGCCGAATTGGCTGAGGTTGGAGTTAGGGGAGCTATTGCCCAGAGAATGTCATAAAGCTATAGATTAAGCTAAGCTTATTCAAGTTTTCAGCTTAAGATGAAAGATAGTTGTGCCGTTTATTTTAGTAGCATGATACTGTTATACGAGCGCGGACGTGGTAAGGCAAGCGCAGAGTGCAAAATTTAGTAAAAGAGTAGCAGAATGCGTGATGTGAAATTTGGAAGTAATACGAGTTGGGCATAGCTGATGTGGGATAGTCTGTGGAACTGTGCAGGAGGGTCGAGCGAATTGTACGATGATTATCTGGAGTGAGTGAGTTGTGATGAAGGGAAGTTGCAGAGACGTGAATGAGAAGGGGAGCTGGAGATGTGAATAGAGGAGTTAGTTGGTTGAGTGAACGGTAAGGGGAGGGAAAGGGTTGTTTAACGACAAAGCAAAGCTAGTAGGAGACTGAGGCAGGGACCCTGAGCAGGGAAACTGGGAGAGGGCGGGGTCACAATGTGTAGGAAGAATAGAATAGTGAGTGTCATTTAGGCAAAAGAATGTGAGGAAGCTAAGAGAGAGGAGGGTGAGGACTGGTGGATTCGATAGAGAGTTTGTAGATAATGAGAAGTAAGATAATTTTAAGGATTGTTAGAAAGCCAGTAAGCTTCTGTGACTGGCAGTGAGACAGGGTTTTGTAGGCCTTTCGAAGTGGGACCAGGATTTGAGAGAAGCTTGTGTAAAGATCTAGGTTCGCAAGGGGAAGGGCGGAAGGGCATTATTGCGGTAAAGATCGCCAGGTATGGAGTAGCATAGGGAGGTGGGAGTACTTCAGGCAAGGTATACGAATAGAGGAGCGAGAGTGGGCTGCTCTATCGATGGAGAGGTGAGAGTGGAGGAGTCGAGGAATGGGGCAGGAGGAGTGATATGAGGAGGTGGTAGCGCTGTTGACATACAATGATATGTGAATGATAGGATAATAGGTGATGAGGTAGGAGGTAGTAGGGAAGTGAACGAGAGTTTGTTATACAATAAAGAGAATTGAGAGTGTTAGTGTGATACGATTATGGGGATAGTTAGATGATGGGAATGTTAATAGACTTCGCTTGGCAGGGAATAGTGAATAATTGGGATATTATGGTGCTATGAGGCAACGGAAAGAGGAGAGAAATGGTGGGAGGCGATCGCTTTAGTGTTGACGTGGGGGCGAATATTGCGACTTGTGTTAGATGACTGACATTGAGGAAGCCACTCATGATGTTGAATTTATCTAGTGTGGTGGGCTAGAGAGCTTGTATATATTTCGGGGAGATATTTATCGTGTGAAGTTGTGTGGAGCTGTTTAGAGTGGGCTCCTTGGATCGAAGTGGTTATCGCTTTATTTTATTTATCGTTTTATTGATATTATGGTATGTGCTGTTGATGGTGGTGATATAGATGTATGTGTATGTTGTATGCAATATGTGTGTGTATTGACAATTTAGGAAGGCTGTTATTAAATGTGTTATCTAGTATTATTCATCATTTATGTGTCGTTTCGGGCGACGGTCTGCGATTGTACGTTTTAAAGATAAGTGCTTAGTTTTTAACTTTTTTATTTTTTATTTTTTTAGTTTTGGGTTCTAACAAAATTTTAATATTTTAACCCAAGGTTGTAGTAAGGTTATATAGGTTTAAGTTTTTATTTTTTCATTGTACTGTGGCATGTGTTTATTTAATTTTTGTACTTAAATTTTTTTTTAAGTTAGTATTTAGTAGTTGTTAATTTATTCTTGGATTCTTCTTGGGTTTTCATCCGGTTGTTCTTGGTTTGTTCTTGGGTTGTTCTTTGATAGATCTTTTGCTGTTCTTGAGTGTTGTTGGTGTGTTTGTTGAACTTGGGGTTTTAGGGGTGTGCGTGGGGGCGGAGGCGCGGGTGTACATTGGATTTAGGCCAACATCCGGTGGTCTTAAGAATCTAGACTTGTTGGGCCTTGGTGGAATATCACCGCTCACTACTGGCTATTCCTAACCTTTTTGCTCTTGTCTGAGACTCAGATGGCTAAGAATTCATCCACTAACTAACTCGTTTAATGCTTCCAACTATAACTTATTTCATATTTCCGTCTGAAGGTGGAGTGTGTGCCTATGTAAACATTAATACTCCTGTAACGTTCGTGAATCTCGATCTCCTAACTTCGATGTCCTGTGGCTCAAAATCTTTCCACCTTCTACTACAATAATCTTTGTGCTTCTGCTACTGGTCCTCCTAACAGAACAGATTTTCACTCTTTCTTGAATATCTTTGCTACTTCTCACGAGACTGTATATCTTCTCATCCAAATATGAGGTCCCTCTATTTAGGGGATTTCAATGTACACAAACTGAAATGGTTGGGGTCCTCTCATACTGATTTAGGTGGGAGGAGGGCGAATCATTCAGCAACTTACGATTGGTCAACTAATTAAGGAACTACACACATTCCGGATCGTCTAACCAATTCTTGAACCACACTTGACCTATGTTTCACACTAGTCCTTCTTCTATAAATACACTACTTACGCTAACTATTGGGTAAATCTGACACAACTTATATCTCTAACTTTAATCACTTTCTCTCCAACAGACTCCATCCTGCCCTAATGCGTTTTTTCTGGCACTTTGAATGGGCTGATTTGGGGGCTTTGCGTCGCTCTACGCTAACTATAATTGAATGACTGCTTTGAACTCTGATTCGCTTCGGCTTCTGCCACTAAGGTGGAGCTGTAATCGTGAGCGGGGTTGGCGAGGTTCGATAGTCCGTTCGTGTCCGAGCTCGGATAATTTTCGTCCGAGCTCATAATCGCGATGTTCGATTCGTGCTGTTCTCTGGCCATTCGAGGGCTAGACGAACAGGGCAGCGTGTATCGGGAGTTGGAAAGAATTGGCTGCGTTCTCCTAGTCTCGTAATTTTCATATCGAGCTAGAAATGCGTGCAGGGGATCGCACTGTGGCGCGAAGCAAGCGGGCTTTCTCAAACAAGGTGCGCTAGACGGCGTCCTTGGTTCGTCCTACTGGGATAAAGTGTCTTATCTGACTGCTGCCAAGAAACATGCTCTAACAACTTCTTGTAAGATCTGCCTTCATCTCTCTTAATTTCGAGCTCTGAATGGCTGCTGTGCTAACATCTCGGCAACTGAAAAGGGCAATCTCTTCGACCTGCCTATTGTACGCTTGCTAATCGAATACTGAGGGATTCTGGTCTTCCTGCTTCCTACGCTATATCGCTCTCAGGTGTCCTTGTTCTTAGGCTTGTGATTAACATTTGATGGTGCATGGGCTTCTTGAGATCTAATTGAAAGACGTTTAGGAAGCGCGGGTGGCGGATGGCATTCTCCCCGGTGTTGAGGGACGTGTGCTTCGAGCTGGCCGCTCCGCTCGTTCAAAGCTAGTATTTCCTCTTATGTCTCAATACTACCAGCTTTCCATAGTGTTGAAGCACGCACATGGTTCTACTTATTCCCGAAAAGGAAGCCGCTCTGATTCGCTTCTAACTATCGCGCCTATAGCTCTCACGCTTATCTAGAATCTTTATGAAACCGGCTTTACTTTTTAAACTCTCACTTCTTAGACCATCTGGAATCTCAATTACTTCTTCCGGATCGCAGCGCAGTACGGGCTGGTTCGAGGTTTCTACTGGTGATATAGCTGTTCCATATTTAACGCGATTTTATGGTATTCGCGCCCATTAGGAGCTACGGGGGAAGACTGTGCGCGGTGGGCTGACATTTAAGGTCAGAGAGCATTGTTGACGGTATGGGCACGCGTCAGAA
>JABUQX010092908.1:0-12500 GCA_015478945.1 Trachelipus rathkii
CGAGGAGGTCTACAGAATAGAACCTATATCTATATGGACATATATATATATATATTACTATTATATATTATATATATATATATTATATATATATATATTTATATTATATATATATATATATATATATTTATATATTTATAATATATATAATATATTATATATATATATTATTCTATATATATATATATAAGTATATATATTATTTTATATATATATATTATATATATTATATATATATATATATATATAAGAGAAATGCAATAACCTGCAATTAAATTTGTAAATACCCCTGATGTATTTTCACCATGCTGGGATTCGATACTGAACCACCCTAGCAGATGAAGCATGCAGTGTTTTGAGCACTACGCCAGAAGACAAAAGAAGAAGCCAATAATACTTCTACTTTCCAAGCAGAGCATTACAGTGTTTTCCCGCTCGCACCGGGCCGTAATGCTCTGCTTGGACGGTAGGTATTTCTTGGGTTCTTCTTTTGTTAGTCGTGGCGTAAGTGGTCAAATCACTTGCACGTTATCTTGGGGTCCAGGATCGAATCCAGCTGGTTGAAAATACATCAGGGGTATTTCAAATCAAATTTGATTGCAGGGTTAATTGTATTTTCTCGTTGTGCATAAATGGCCCCCGGTTCTTGGTATTATATCACCATGCGGGTACCCTGTTTTGGCCCTACGGCCGAGTGCGAGCGGGAAGAAACGTAGTATGCTCTGCTTGACAGTAGAAGTATTCTCGAATTCTTCTTTTGTCTTCGTCGTGGCGTAGTGGTCAAACCTTGCACGCCATCTGCTAGGGTCCATGATCGAATCCCAGCCATGGTGAAAATACATCAGGGGGTATATATATATACTATTTATATTTATATATTATATATATATATATATATATATTATAATATATATATATATATATATAATATATATATATATATTATATATATAATACACAAATATCTATATATATATATCATATATATTATATATACTATATATATATATAATATATATATTATTATAAAATACCAATTTCAAAAATTAATAATTTTCCTGGAATATAATTATTATTCCGCTAGATTATTTTGCATCTTCACAACTTCAAAACGAGTTAAAGAAACTTTTTAAAACTTTATTGTGGTATTTTTTGCTTGCTTTATTTCGATTCTCTTGGAAACATGTAACACTACTATATGTATTCAGAATATTAAATCTTCTTGGAAAATAATCGAAATATATTTTTTGTAATCATCGAATAAAATAAACATATTCGTATGTATGCATATTTTTATTAAATTCCTTGAGCAGTCGCAGAAAATGCATATGATCGAATTTAAATTATATATATATAGTATATATATAATATATAATAGTTATATATGCTTGATAATAATATTAAAATACATCTACATTTATATATATAACATATATATATATATTATATATTATATATATATATATATATATATATATATATATATAAATAATAATAATAATATAATAATAATAAATAATACTAATAATACATAATAATAATAGATAGCAACATTACCAACAATAATCCTGGCTCCTATATTATAATAATAATAATAATAATAATAATAATAATAATAATAATACAATAATAATAATAATATAATATATAATAATAATAATAATAATAATAATAATAATAATAATAATAAATAATAATAGATAATAATATCACATAATGTGGCCCCAATAATAATAATAATAATAATAATAATAATAATAATAATAATAATAATAATAATAATAATAGATAGCAACATTACCAACAATAATAGTGGCCCCTATAATAATAATAATAATAATAATAATAATAATAATAATAATAATAATAATAATAATAATAATAATAATAAATATAATAAATTAATAATAATAATAATAATAATATAATAATAATAATAAAATATAATAATAATAATAATATAAGAGTATGGTAAGTTACTGCAAATATTAATACTATATAATAATATAATAATAATAATAATAATTAATAATAATAATAATAATAATAATAATCAATAATAATAATAATAATAATAATACATAATAATAATAATAGATAGCACATTACAACTCCAAATCCCTTATATAATAATAATAATAATAATAATAATAATAATAATAATAATAATAATAATAATAATAATAATAATAATAATAATAATAATAATAATAATAATAATAGTAATAATCAATAATATAATATAAGATACGCAACATTACAAAATAATAGTGGGCCTCTATAATAATAATATAATAATATAATAATAATAAATAATAATAATAATAATAATAATAATAATAATAAAATAATAATATATAATCATAATAATAATCATAATAAAATAATAAAATAATAATAATGATAGCAACATACGAAATAATAATAATGATTTATATAATAATAAAATAATATAAATAATAATAATAATAAATAAAAATAATAATAATAATAAAAATAATAATAATTATAATAATAATAATAATAATAATAAAAATATAATATAATAATAGATAGCAACATAGAACAATATAGTGGCCCCGATAATACTCGAGCGAAGGCAAACAACCGTCGCCTTTAGACAAGGTAGAAAACGTTAAAAAAACTGAAAAAAATAATCCTGGAAAGTTAATAAGTCTCCTAATTTGTATTTAAAACATTTGTTTATATCAATATTAGCAAAACCAGCCAATTTTCATGAAACTTATATGAAATGATGGAAATAAGTTATATAGAAAGAAAAATTTCATAAAATGAACCTGAAAAAAATTATAATGTCTCTTAATTTGATATTTGATAACGTCAAATTAAACTTATATTGCCAGATGCTTTTTTATATTTTTATTATTTCCCACCATTCATGGGTCGGCGGGTAAAGATGTTTTTGTCGTTATATATTTGTATCATAACTGATAAGGACAATATATAATAATAATAATAATAATAAATAATAATAATCAATAATAATACCATAATAATAATATAATAATAATAATAGATAAAAATCTGTAATTGTAGTTTTAAAATGTTAAACAATTCCCTAAAATCGCAAAGATTTAAAGTTGCCGTGGAGTGTACAGATTGCAGAGGGAGTCGCAGTTAGCCGGGGGGTCTCCGCTTCGATCCTCCCCCTCTCCCTGGACCTCCCCCACACCGTAACTCCCCTAGTTCCCTATTATTCCGCCTCATATTATCACCCCGAGAAAACAGAAGTCTGAAATCCCTACAATAATAATAATAATAATAATAATAATAATATATATATAATAATAATAATAATAATAATAATAATAATAATAATAATAATAATAATAATAATAATAATAATAATAATAATAATAATAATAATAATAATAATAATAATAATAATAATAATAAGTGCGTTCGTTTTAGTGAGCTTTACAGAGTTTCATCACTTCCATTGCTTTTATGCTTTGCTGGTTCTCTCTTTCATTTAACGCGAAATCTGAAACATTGGTTAGTCCCACTAGTCACTACTCACCACCAACATGTCTCCAGTGTTGGTCAGAAGTAGTAATAGGACAGTTTGACCGTTGCAGGCGATTTCGATAGGAAGGAATAGAGCTATCGGTCTGAAACTTGGAATATAATCTATATAGGGGTTAAGCTCGAAACAGGGTAAATTTCAAGTCTCTAGGATGTATATAGAGGGGGGTCGCCCCCGAGGGTCGACGTTGATATTGCGCTTACGCCCTTCTTGCGGGCTCTGAGTGAGGCGAAGATTAGACTTCGGACAAGATCGACCACACCTGACGCAGCAGACGAAGGTCTGTTGTCGCGCGTGAGCACGCGCGCGCATAACACACACACATTATTATTATTATTATTATTATTATTATTATTATTATTATTATTATTATTATTATTACGTCGCAGAATATCGATTCTGAGTCGAAAACGATTCCTGTAAGGAATCGTTTTTTACGCACTCAGGCTCCGGCTCCGGCCTCCTGCTCCGGCTCTGAGTCCAATATATATCTATTAGGAGGTTTACGAGTTATCAGTATTGGGTTAAAATTTGAAAGGCGGTTAGACTGGTGAATAATCTCGTTGTACCGAATACGTACCCTGGGGGTCCCCCGAAGGGGAACCCCATCTCTAAAGGAGAATTGATAATAGAAGGCATGACAGTCGGATAGTGTCTAGAGAAGGAGAAAGGAGTCTGAATCTATAGAGTTTGAGTTGACAATGGCACCGATGCTGGCTTCGGTGCGGGTGGCTGGGATAGTAAATATTGTATATATAATACAATATTGGTGTTTAAAAGGTGAGTGAGGTTATAAGGATTGTGTCTCGCTATGAGTATTTGAGACACCCTCATGGCGACGCGAATTGTGTCAGCAGCCCGGGTCGGCGCATGCGCGATCCGGCGCGAAACAGGCGGATCCGGTACGGTGCTGAGTTAAAAATAAATCATTCTATACAACAATGTTGGTGTCTTTGATAGTTATTGGTCTGTAGATTTCGAAAGTAATGGTTTCAGACCATCAAGTTAAAAATATAAATGAATAATTGAAAAGTTTTGAAAGAAATCTTCTTATTCTTTTTGTTTATAACTTACAAATTTACGTTTTTACATTACCCAAAGCAGTAAATCAGTAAATACCATCATCCAACCACCCTCCTGACCAGTCGTGATCTATTGATCTATTGATCTATTTGATTCAAGTCAAAATTTTTACTAAAATTGTCATGTTTTACATACCTAGCAGTAAACAGTAAATCAGTACATCAAACCACCATCCAACCACTCCTTGATCTATGGATCTATTGATCTATTGATGTATTTGATCTATTGTTCAAGTCATATTTTTTCTAAAATTGTCATGTTTCATACCCTAAAGCAGTAAATAGTAAATCAAACCAACCATGCACACGCCCACCTTAATATGTGATCTATTGATCATTGTCTATTGAATGTATTGATCTAATTGATTCAAGTCAAATTTTTACTAAAATTTGTCATGTTTTACATACCTAAAAGCAGTAAAATCAGTAAATCCAACCAGCGCATGTCAACACTTCCCACTTAATCTGTGATCCTATTGATCTATTGATTCAAGTCAAATTTTTATAAAATTGGTCATGTTTTAACATACTCTGAAGCCAGTAAATCCGTAAAGTTCATACACCATTCAACCACCGTCCTGTCCAGTTGTGAGCTATTGGATCTATTGATCTATTGATTCAGTCAAAATTTTTTCTAAATCTGTCATGTTTTACAATACTCTAAGAGTAAATCAGTAAGTCATACCACCATTCAACCAAATCTGTTGATCTGTTGAGCTATTGATCTATTGATCTATTGATTCAAGTCCACATTTCGAGTATCATTTTGGATAAACATAACATAAAAACAAATTCTTTTTACACTAATCAAGAATATATGCTAACGTAACAAAGTTTTCACATTAATAAAGATTACTTAGCACCATTCTAAACTATGAATATAATACACAACGAAAAACCTGACACGTCATCTTAAACAGAAATAAACTGTTAACGTTAACAAAGTTCCACACTTAACACCCATTCTACACCACAACACACCACACAGTATTCCACCCACAGTCTCAAAACGAATTATCACTTACACCTCCGCATCCTTCGAGAACCTTCCATCCCTCCGTGCCTTCCGTTTCAGCAGTACAGTCACCTACCCTCGCTACAAAGCGTTCCCCAACTATTCAAACCTTTTTTTAACATATCACTGATATTTTTACATACAAGTAACATTTACAAAATTTCATCACAATCGTGTGTAATTATCATACAGACTAATGAGTATACTCTAACGTACAAAGTTTTCAGCATCAATAAAGCAAATAGCATCAAACTGAGCTACGATTATAATGTCAACCACAACTTGGAACATACGCTTATGCACAAATAAGCAGTGCAACATTAACAAAGTTCCACACTTAACACCAGTAATGTAATACATGGGTTGCAACGTAACCTTTCTTACTTTTTTCAAGCAATCTCTAACATAACTCGTCTACTCTCTCTCTCACACATGGTATATTTAATAAAATTTATCACAACATTGGTTAATTATCCTCTGATGCAACGATATCTCTAACGTGACTAAGTTCAACATCAATAAGCTAACAGCGTAAATGAACTAAGAAATAATGTACAAAGACAAACCTAACAAACTTACAACGAGTAACTGTTTAAACATTAACAAGTTCTGCACTTTAACACCAGTAAAAAGTAACTACTTTGCATGCAAACCATAAACCTATTCATACTTTTCACGCATATCTCTAACATATTAACCTTAATCTTACTGACACAGTAAAATTTAGCAAAAATGTATCATACCCTTGTCCGATATTATCATACAGACCTACGACTATATGCTAACGTAACAAAGTTTTTTTTACATTATCAAATAGTAATATTTAACAAAAATTTATCATAACCTTCCTAATGATAATCCCCAGCAAATAGTTGCAAACATAACAAAGTTTTATCCAACATAACATAAGAATAAAAAGTTTTATCCAAACAATAACATAAAAAATATTCTTTGAATAAAATATCATGGTAAAGTGTAATAGTTTCCGAATTTAAAGAAGTAAAATAGTAAATCATAAAATTCAAACACCCGTCACTCCCCGCCCCTGCCCTACCTTCCTGTCCTATGACCTTTGTCTTCGATCTAATGATCAGGTCACATATTGAGTACCATTTCGGTTAAACATAGTACGAAAATAAGTTCTTTATATACTAACCAACGAATTATGCTGACGTAACATTGTTTTCACATTAATAAGCTAACCTAGATACCAGAACTAGATATCCATGGCATATGACAAAACTACACACCTTACGCAAGGAATAAACTACTAACATAACAAGGTTCCATACTTATCAACACTAAAAGTAGCCTAGCATAGCATACAAAAACGTAACTAATTCACATATTGCTTTTCAAGCATATCTCCTAACATTCATGTTAATTTTTAACATCAACACTATTATTTACGTCGCATTTCAAGTATCATTTCGGATAAACATAGCCCAAAAATTGAGTTCTTTATATACTAACCAACCGAATATATGCTAACATACAACGTTTTCACATTAATAAGCTAACATAGCATCATATGAAATAAGAAAATAATGTACAATACAAACTTACCACAACTTACGCACTAATAAACTGTTAACATTAACAAGTTCACACTTACAACACTAGTACTAGCACAGCGTACAAACGTAACCTATTCACACTTTTTCAGCATATCTCTAACATATTCACGTTAATCTATTTAACTATTGATCTATTGATTCGTTGTCATATTTGAGTCTCATTTTCGACTAAGCATACAAAAATAAGTTTTTTTATATACCTACCATCGAATATATGCTAACGTAACAAAGTTTTTACCTTAATAAAGCTAACATAACATAAACCTAACTAGAGAATATAAGTACAACGACAAACTACCCATACGTACAAACTAAACAACTTACAATTAACAAACTTCCGCACTTAAACAACAGTAAAGTACTAACACTTCGTCCAAAACGTAACTTATTCACACTTTTTCAAAGCATATCTCTAACAAATCAATGTTAATTTTATATTAACATCGTAATTTTACAAAAATTTTAGGCATAACCTTGTCTAATTATCATACCGACAACGAATATAATGCTAACGTTCCGAATTTTTTTACATCAACTTCGTAATATGTTAACAAAAAGATTCATCATAACCTCGTCTAATATATCATAATCCCGAACGAATATTGCAAAGACAACAAAGTTTTAACCAACCATAACATAAAAATAACAACATTTTATCCTGACATAAAATAAAATAAGTTCTTTGAATAAAATATCAGAGTAAAGCGCTATAGTTTACTGATTTTTAAAAGCAGAAATCAGTAAATCAGTAAAATCAAACCATCCCATCCAGCAGTTCCATCTCTCGTCTGTGTTATCTATTGAACTATTGGATCCATAGTCATATTTTCGAGTATCATTTTGGATAACATAACATAAAAAATAAGTTCTTTATATACTGATAACGAATATATGATTAAGCAATCAAGTTTTTAGGCAACCCCCCAACCTCATAAAGCTACATATCATAACTGAACTAAGAGTTTTATTAATTTACAAATTGCAAACCTACATACTCGCGGTATGAATAATCCGCTAACATCCTGGAAAATTCCCTACATATCAATATGTAAAGTAGCTAAGGTCATAACAATCTCGACATGTTCGCACTTTTCCCGCATATCAGCAACAGGTAAGACGTATTATCTTAACAAATCCTTAAAAAGTGACGCAATTATCAAAGATACCTGCATAATGAAACTAATGAATTGACACTATCTTCATCAAAGTGTAACTCACTCGTTTCGAATATAACATCATTTTAACTATGAATAACGTTGACATTAGCAAAATTCTCGGGCAACCTAACATTACTCAACAAAATCTTTACCTAGGCTCATGTTTTCTAAACACATCACGTCAGTTAACGCAGTATATCTTTACAATACTCATCAATTTTCTCTAACAATTAGTCGTAATTTCACAATTGTCATAGTAAATATTAACATACACGTACCTACTTCGACATAAACAGCTTTCATTACGCAGAGTATTAAAGCACCACATCACCTTCCGGAGAAAACCCAATTGGATTGAGCCCTTGTAAGGTGTGAATCCTGAGAGGGGGGATCACCCCGGAAAAGGGTGTAAGCGGGCATTAAGGCCTCAGCCCGAAGGGCTGAGGCCCTAAACCCGCTTACACCTTCGGGGTGATCCCCCCCTCTCAGGATTCCACACTCTTACAAGGGGCTCATCGCATTGGTTTTTTTCTCGGAGTGATGTGTTTGCATTAGATATCTTGGTTGAGAAAGCTGTTTATTGTAGTTAGGTATCGTTATGTTAAATAATTACTATGACAATGTGAAATTAACACTAATTTGTTGTTAGAGAATTGATGAGTTTTTTTGTAAGATATTACTGCGTTACTGACATGATGTGTTAGAACTATGAAAGCTAGGTTAAGATTTTTGGTTGGTAATGTTAGGTTTTGCCGAGAATTTTGCTAATGTCTACGCTTATTCATAGTTCAATATGTTTATATTCGAAACGAGTGAACACTTTGATGATAGATAGTGTCAATTATCAGTTAAGATGCAAGGTTCTTTGATAGTTGGCACTTTTTTAAGGGATTTTTGTTAGATAATACGTCTTTACTTGTTGCTGATATGCGGGAAAAGTGGGAACATGTCGAGTATTGTATGACCTGTTTACTTTACCTTTGATAAGTAAGGAATTTTCAGGATGTTAGCGGATTATTCATCGCGAGGTATGTTAGGTTTGGCATTTGTACAATTTATTCTCTAGTCAGGTTTGATATGTTTGCTTTATGGATGCTAAACTTTGTTGCTTAATCATATATTCGTAGGTCGTATATAAAGAACTTATTTTTTATGTTTATTTATCCCCAAATGATACTCGAAATATGATTTGGATCAATAGTTCAATAGATCACAGACGGGTGGGATGGGAACTGCTGGGATGAGGTTTGATTTCTGATTTACTGATTACTGCTTTAAAATCCAGTAAACTATAGCGCTTTTAATGTGAATTTTTATTAAAAGAACTATTTTTATGCTTGTCCAGGATAAATTTTGTTATTTTTATGTTTTGTTTGTTAAAACCTTGTTGTCTTTGCAATTATTTGTTGGTTAATGATGATTATACAGGGATATGCTAAATATTTTTGTTAAATATTATGATGTTGATGTAAAAATTATTACGTTAGCATTATATTCGTTGTCAGTATGATGATTAGACAGGGTTATGCTAAATTTTTGTTAAATATTACGATGTTAATGTAAAATTAACATTGATATGTTAGAGATATGCTTGAAAAACTTGGAATAGGTTACGTTTGTACGAAGTGTTAGGTACTTTACTGCTGTTAAGTGCGGAAGTTTGTTAATGTTAAGTAGTTTATTCGTACGTTTGATGGTTAGGTTTGTCGTTGTACTTTATATTCTTAGTGCAGGTTATGTTATGTTAGCTTTATTAATGTAAAAACTTTGTTACGTTAGCATATATTCGATGGTTAGTATATAAAAAACTTATTTTTGTGTTATGTTTAGTCGAAATGATACTCGAAATATGACATGAATCAATAGAACAATAGTGTTAATGTAAAATTCCATGATTGTTAGAGATATGCCTTTGAAAGTGTGAATATGGTTCGTTTTGTACGCTGTGGCTAGGATACTTTAGTGTTGTTAAGTGTGGACTTTGTTAATGTTACTGTTTATTAGTGCGTAAGTTGTGTTAAGTTGGTCATTGAAGCTTATTTTCTTATTTCATATGATGCTATGTTAGCTTATAATGTGAAAACAATGTTACGTCAGCATATATTCGTTGGTTAGTATATACAGAAATTCATTTTGGCTATGTTTATCCGAAATGATACTTGAATGCGACGTAATCATAGTGTTGATGTACAATTAACAATGAAATGTAGAGATATGCTTGAAAGTGTGAATAGGTTTACGTTTTGTACGCTGTGGTAGGTCCTTTAGTGTTGTTAAGTATGGACCTTTTTTATGTTAGTAGTTTATTCGTGGTAAGGTGTGTAGGTTTTGTCTTATGCATTATATTTAGTTCTGGTAATGCTAGTAGCTTTATTAATGTGAAAACCATGTTACGTTAGCATATATTTGTTGGTTAGTATAATAAGAAGCTTATTTTTTTGTAACTATGTTTAATATATTTACTCGATATGTGACCTGAATCATTAGATCGAAAGATCAAAAGGTCATTGTACAGGATGGGGTAGTGGAGGAGGGAGGGGTAGGTGGTTAGATTTACTGATTCTACTGGATTTATTGCTAAAATCAGTAAACTATTAAACTTTACCATGATATTTTATTCAAAGATTTATTTTTATGTTTTGTTTGATAAAACTTGTTATTTTTATGTTATTTGGATAAACTTTGTTATGTTTTTGCCACTATTTACTGGGGAATATGATATCATAGGTAAGGTTTATGATAATGTTTGTTAAATATTACTATGATAATGTAAAAAACTTTGTTACGTTGCATATAGTCGTTGGTTTGTATGATAATCGGACAAGGTTATGAATACATTTTTTGGCTAAATGTTGCCGTGTCTTGAAGATAATGTTAATATTAGAGATATGCGTGAAAGTATGAATAGGTTTAGGTTTGCATGCATGTTAGTTTACTTTACTGGGTGTTAAGTGCAGAACTTTGTAAAGGGGGGGGGTGTTAAACAGTTTATTCGTGTTGTAAGGTTGTGTTAGTTGTCTTTGTACATTATTTTCTTAGTTCATGTTACGCTATGTTAGCTTTATTGATGTGGAAACTTTATTACGTTAGAGTATATTCGTTGATCAGTAGGATAATTAACCAATGTTGTGATAAATTTTTAGTTAAATATTACCATGTTAATATAAATTAACATTGTTATGTTAGAGATATGCTTGAAAAAAGTAGGAATAGGTTACGTTTTGCATACCATGTTAGTTACTTTACTGGTGTTAAGTGTGGAACTTTGTTAATGTTGACTGCTTATTCGTGCATAAGGTATGTCAAGTTTGTCGTTGTACATTATAATCGTAGTTCAGTTGATGTTATGTTTGCTTTTATTTATGTGAAAACTTTGTTACGTTAGAGTATACTCATTGATCTGTATGATAATTACACACGGTTGTGGTAAATTTTTGTTAAATGTTACTATGTTAATGTAAAAATATCAGTGATATGTTAGAAAAAGTGTGAATAGGTTGCGTCTTTGTATGCCATATGGTTAGTTCCTTTATGCTGTTAAGTGTGGAACTTTGTTAACGTTAACAGTTTATTCATGTTTAAGGTGTGTCAGGTTTGTCGTTGTGTATTATATTCATAGTTCAGATGATGCTAAGTAAGCTTTATTAATGTGAAAACTTTGTTACGTTAGCATATATTCGTTGATTAGTGTATAAAGAATTTGTTTTTATGTTATGTTTATCCAAAATGATACTCGAAATGTGCTTGAATCATAGATCAATAGATGCAATAACTCACAACTGGTCAGGAGGGTGGTTGAATGGTGGTTATGACTTACTGATTTACTGCTTTAGAGTATGTAAAACACGACAATTTTAGTAAAACAGATTTGACTTGAAATCAATAGATAATAGATCAATAGCTCAGCATACTGGACCGGAGGTGGTTTGATGGTGTCATGACTACTGATTTAACTGATTACTGTTTAGGGTATGTAAAACTGACAATTTTAGTAAAAAATTTGACTTGAATGCAAATAGATCCCACATATAAGGTTGGGAAGTGGTGGCATGGTTGGGTTTGATTTACTGATTATGCTTTAGGGTATGTAAAACATGACAACTTTACTCAAAAATTTTGACT
>JABUQX010092908.1:17500-24442 GCA_015478945.1 Trachelipus rathkii
TATGTGAAATTTTACCAGGATTCCAAAAATGTATTCCTTTTCGCTGTAGCTATTGTATTTTTGAGATATATATATTATAATATATAATATATATATATATTATATATATATATTATATATATTTATTATATTATATATATATATTATATATACTATATTTATATATATATTATATATATTTTACATTTTCTGGACAAAGCATTGGACAGCATTCAACAAATGTATTCCGTTTTACTGTGGCATTAATAGTTTTTAAGATACATATGAGGCTAATCCAGACGCTGAACTATATAATACTATATATATATTATATATATATATATATATTATATATATTATATATATAATTATATATATATATTATATATATATATTATATATTATATATATTATTATAGTATATATATATATATGTAGTACTCCATTATAATTTTGTAAAATAATTTTAATTTATGTTCGTAATTATTGCTGAGATTTGCGCGAGCAAAATTTTTAGGCATAAGTTAAAGTGAAAATATATATAAACTCGTTCTTTTGAGATAATCTTCAGTCAGCTAGTCAGTCAGATCAATTACAGACATCAAAAGAAAAAATTCACTCAAGATACTCTCTCTAGAAATCCTCCCGGCAAGAGAGATATTTCAAGGAAAAGGCTGCGACTTGAAATTTTCGATCACAGAACTTCGTAACGAAGAGTCTGAGGCAAGTTCGAAAAACGCACTGGAAAAGGCTGCGACTTGCAATCCTACAAGAAGTATCTCAACAGAAGGGAAATTTTTTTTTACTTTTTATTTTCATGCGAATATTTTACTTATGTTGAATTAAAACATCATTCCAAATATGGATTTCTAATTTACCATCTTATATAGGGTGCTTGCTCTTAAAATAAGCCACCAATTTAGCAAGTTTTACCTATATAATTGGTGAACCCGGAGAAGAACACCAAGAACTTCAATCAACGCTGATTACTAAAGAAAAACACAAAAAAAATGAAGAAAAAGAAAAAACAACAATAATACTATCCAATCAGAACACTCGGAGAAAATGACTCAAGCAAACGATTAAAATTTTCATTTTATTTTTGGATTATGGTCTTCATCTTTTTCACAACTATCACAGTTCGAGGATTCTCGCTAGACGTAGCAAACTTCCTTTGGGATGGATTTCTTTCATCATTCAATGTTTGGATTAATGGGCCGAAACTCAATTTTTGAATTCACTACGACTCTGATTCGTTTTCGAATTCTTAAGGTTCTGTGACCTCTCCTTTTTATGTATGAAAAATTTTTCAAATAAAGGAACTAAATTTCAAGCAACTTCGCCTCTCATATGTAACTTCTTTTGGTATGGATTTCTTTCATCATTTTAATTTTGGATTATGGGCAGAAATTTATTTTTGAATTTCACTACGAACTTTGATTCCTTTTCGAATTCTATATGGTTCTTGACCTCTCCATTTTATGTATGAAGAAATTTTTCAAATAAAGAACCTAAACTTCAAGCAACTTCGTCTCTACATATGTCAAGCAGTGTTTCTCTTCGTAACTACAACTTTGAAAACTATGTGCGCATGTGGGTCAAATCATGGATACTTGAACGTCTTATACTGGCTTTCCTTGGATTTATGGTTCGTATCAATGTGGCCTATTTACATGTGAATAATTCAAATTGTTTCACATTCAATAATTATTAGGTATTAACATTTTTGTACTTTTTATGCATTTAAATGTTTGTATGTTTGGTTTATATCTAACGATATAACCAAAATATGCTTGTTGTTTAAATGCCTTTTTATTTTTCTGTATATATAAACATTATTGTATTTATTATGTATCAAATACTTGTATATATGTTTAGATCTTCGGATGAAACCAGTTATGCTCGTATTTGAATATTTGCATTTCATGTATACTATTTTTGCTTTCAAATGTTTGTATGGTTTGCTTATGTCTTCGGACTAAATTAATTGCTTGCATTTGAAAGTACTTTAATTTTGTTTTTGTTATTATTTTTTTGTATTATTATTATAACATACTTTCTCCCTCCGTGTTTAGCGCAGGAAGTAATGTAGTACTCCATTATAACTTTGTAAAAATATTTTAATTTATGTTTCGTACTTATGCTAAGATTTGGGCGAGCAAAATTTTAGCATAAGTCAAAGTGAAAATATATATAAACTCGTTCTTTTGAGATACTCTCAGTAAGATAGTCAGTCACGATAATTATTAAGAATCAGAAGAAATAAAATCACTCAAGATACTCTCTCTAGAACCTCCTGGCAAGTGAGGTAAATTTCAGGGAAAGGCTGCGACTTGAATTTCGATCAAACAGAACTTCGCTAAACGAAGAGTCAGAGGCAAGTTTCGAAAAACGCGCTGGAAAAGGCTGCGACTTGCATTCACTACAAAGAGGTATCTCAACAGAAGGGATTTTTGTTACTTTTATATTTTCATTGCGTATTTTACTTATGTGAATAAAACATCATTTCAAATATGGATTTCTAATTTACCAACCCTTTTATATAGGGTGCTTGCTCTTAAAATACCACCAATTTAGCAAGTTTTACTATATATATATATATATCTATATATTTATTTATATATATTATATATATATTATATATATATATATATTATAATATATATATATATTATATATATATATATTTATATATATATATAGTATTATATATATATATATATTATATTATATATATATATATATAATATATTATATAATATATATATATATATATATATCTATATATATATATATAGTATATATATATATATATATATATATATATATATATATATATATATATATATATCGGTATATATATATATATATATATATATATATATATATATATATATATATAGGAACTGCTGGAACAATACAGCGTGAACAATAATATAAGATAAATTGAAAAAAGCTGTTAGTATACGTTAAGATTTTCAATAAATGATCGTTCTCTTTTAATTTGAAACATATTCCAGAATCCAATTTCTTAAGAAGTAAAAGCCTGGTGATCGAAACTTTGTGAAACATTTTAAAATGGTTTAAAATACGTACTTTTATATACTTTTGGTGCTTCACGAAAGATTTTAGGCCTATTGGTGAAATACCACGTGGGGAAAAGTAACCATAAAAGAATAGTCAGTACACAATCTCACACATACTAATCAATCACATACACTACCTATAGGAACACACACACACAACACGCGCGTACAAACCTTCAATTTCAGAATTTCAATTTCCAAACTAACTTCGAATCAAGCTTGGCAATCCAACAAACATTATTTCTTTAAAAAGTAGATAATTTTTATATACTTTTAACAGAAGAATTTTACAGTTAAAGTTATCGAGAGATAAAATTTGAAATTAGGCCTACGTTAATGTTATTTTAATATTTATTTTTGAATTTATTTAAATATATTTTGCTTATTTTAAGTATATTTATATTGCAGACGACAATGTTTCGCACTGACTGGCATGAAGATGCTTAAAACTTATGAGGATATTTTTAAATAATTTACTTTTTTTGTATTTAAAATTTTTTTGATCATGCTTATCAGCACTCAAATTTATTGCTAATCATGTAATTACAATATATAGAAAAAAATTCATACGTCCATATAATTAATAAGGACCTATAGATAAATCCCTCTAGCGATTTTTTTTATGTTTAAATTCGGTTTAGGAACCATTAAGTTTAGGTTATGATAAGTTTGTTAAGTATGCACAGAAAATCTGTGTATACTTAACACAACTTATCATAACCTTACTTATTTTTCGAACTTAAAAAGAAATAATATATGAAAACACCGAATAACGTTCATTATAAATATATCGTAATTGTGGCAATTTTTAATTAACAATATGTGGCAGCGTTGCTTCATAACTGAATCAAAAAATGGATTATTTATAAAAAAAAATATAAATTTTTCTAGATTGAGCTAAAATGAACTATTACATATATATATATAAGTTTAAGATTATGATATATACTATAGTATAGTATATATATAAATATATATATATATATATATATATATATATATATATCGTATACAGATATATATATATATATATATATATATATATATATATTTATAGGCCAGCCTTTCCATTAGCCGTCATATGTATCTTAAAAACTATTAATGCTACACTAAAAAGGAATACACATTATTAGATTCTGCTAAATTTGCTTACTGAATATGATTAAATAAATATGATTTAATTAAATAAATGAATAATAAATAACAATTAATATGTTTGTCTTAATTGAAAAATTCTATCGAACATCTGGCATCTTCATCACAGTTCATTGTAACGGGGTCTGAAATCGCTAAATCTGTGTCATTTTGTCATTTATTTCAAAAGGTACGTGCACAAGTATGAATTAAATACTTATATATATACCCGTATATATATATAGTATATAGTATAGTATATATATATATATATATATATATATATATATATATATATATAGTTGGGTTGGCTAGTTATTGTTGTTATATATATATATATATATATATATATGTTATAGCATATAATAGGGGGCTCGGGCCGACGGGGAACACAGGGGGACGTTTTCCATACGGAGAGGCGGAGGAACCCCGCGACACCCAAATACCAAAGAGCTGGGTTCCGGAGACCCTCCTCGGAGGGGGGAAATAGTCCCACCATGTCGTTCCCTGTAAGGCCGAGAGACCCTGACTCCTGTCATCTTTGCGGTCAACCCTTGGGTACTCTTTAGTTTTAAATACCACCCAACATTAAAGGCCAACGTAAGATTACGTCAATTAAAAATAGTTTAAAAATTACTATTATACATTTTATTCACTTGTTTTTAAAAACCGATTATACTTCTTATTTTTTAAAAGTGTTTCATAACTAAGTTTTACGCTGATTCCAAAATGTATTCCTTACTTAGCATTACTAGTTTTTAAGATACATATGACGGCTAATCGAAAGGTTGACCATATATATAAGTATATGGTTAAGCAGAGCAGCAGCGGGCGGGCGGGCAGCAGCAGCAGCGGTATATGGCGGGCAGCAGCTGTTGGCGCTATATAAGGTATAAGTATATATATATATATATATAAAGTATATATATATATATATATATATATATATATATACTTTATGCGGGCACCGCATTTAGGGGTAGTCCGCCAGCGCACCTCCGCACCTCGAGAAAACGTAGTTCCGCTAGCGCTCCGCACTTATTCAGACCATCAAAACTCCGCTAGTCCGCACCTCCGCACCTCCGCACGTCTCCCACTAATAATGTGCGACTTCACAAAAAATTTAATAATAAATACTAAATAGTATATATCCATGCAAAAAAAATTATTTATAATATTATATGAAAAATTGAATGAATATTTACAAAAACTCAAGATTTTCCACATCTCCCTCAATGTCGCCTCTAAAGCTGACAAGATATCCATATTACCGTTCAAAAGATTAGGGTGTCAAAATTAAAAGCAAGTTAAGGCTGACCCTTTGCCTTCAAAATATCCCTACCTCAATAGCTAAATATCTGTTCCCACAGCCGCAGAACTAGGGAGAGGTGTATTATATTTTTTATGAACAAGTTCAACAATCCTGCCTATGCTGAAAGGGAAAGATGTCCTTGGTGAGTGGAGTGCTGGTGTTAGTTCACTTCCAGCAGTCCATTGCTAATTTAAGGTCCTCACCTAAATCATTCTGCCTCCTTCTGAAATATTTTGACCACCCTGTCCACCCATATGAAGGTCTATTTCTTCCAAGACTTTAGTAGAATCCATGAAAGCCTCGACTCCTGCAGAGTCGATGCTAATGCTACGTATCAGCTCGGTAGCTATATATATATATATATATATATATATATATATATATATATATATAAATATATATATATATATAAGCATATATATATATATATATATATAAGTATATATATATATATATCAGTGGCGTACCTGGAAGAATACACTTGGAGTAGAGTTTATATATATATATATATATATATATATATTAGCATATATATATTTAAAGCATATATCACTGGACAAAGATTTATAAGAAAATTTTTAGATATATATATATATATATATATATATATATATATATATATATATATATATATATATATATTAACAAAAACATAAAAAAAGATATTATAATAATTATAACATGTACCTATTTATTTGTATGAAAGCTTGTTTTCATTATATTTACCAAATACTTAATTTTAAATCACATTCCAATTGAGTAATTTCTTAGGCCTATCATTTTTTTAAAATAGAGCTCTCGTTTTATAGATAAGTTTTAAAGCGTTTTTTCTTTAATATAAAATCTTACACTTACTCCATTATGCATTATTTCACTTAATTTTTATTATGTATATAATGCTAAATACCACTTAAATGAAGCTTTATATAAAATTAATATTCAATATCAGATCAATCAGACTCATTCGATCCAAAATTTCAAAGAAACTGCCACAAGCCACATATTTCGTTACATATTTACGGGAAGATCGAGAACGAAAGATTTCATATATTATCGATTATTTTATCGATTATTATAGGTAGGACAGACTAGCCCGCTCCCTTATAAGTTGACGATGAAAATGGCGTCATTCGTCCGCCTGGGGTACACAATTTTACTATTAAGATTAGAGTAGGAGCGAGAATTTCTAAATGAATTCAATAATTATTATAGCTATTATTATTGTGGTTGTTTTTCTTTAAATTTATGATGCTTGTTTTTTTAACTTTTATATAAAATTTTAATAATTTAGTATACTTTTACAATTTAATTTCAATTATTTAAAACCTAAAATATTGGGTAGGAGCTACCTGCCCGGCCTACTCCTATATATACGCCCCCTGATATATATATATATATATATATATATATATATATATATATGAAGAAAGT
>JABUQX010092909.1:0-17949 GCA_015478945.1 Trachelipus rathkii
GCAGAGCTGTTTCCAAAAGTAGAAAGCAAAAATCCAGTCATCACTAAGATACTGCTAACTCGGTTAATCAAGCGTGCTTGTTCTCCTTATGTTCCTTTGTGAGTTTGCTTTTGCAAGATAGTACTAAATTTTGGACATAGTTTAAAAAGTGTCTTTCCACCTCTTCGTTGCATTTCCCGTTCTTGTCTCTGGAGGATGAGAGATTAGCAATAGCAATCGTTCTAGACGGTGTCTAAAACGACTTTCTTTTCTCGTCCTGCAAATATTTCAAGTAACTCGGCAATAGGCCCGTTTTTCTTATATCATACGATGTACTCCCTCGACTAGAAAATACCCTCCTTATCACCTTTTTTATAAATACTTTGGAAGACAAGGCTTTTGCTCCATGGACAAATGTTGTTGATTTGTGTCCTGTGACCATCAAGGTTCTTACAAATTAATAAATTTATTAGGTAACTATAATAAAATATTATTGAATCAGTAATTAGGGTTCCATTCTAAGACAATTAAGCTACTTTGTGTTTAAGCTTTGTACCCCAACTTGAACACTTCTTTATTAACTCGCAGACAGCCTGTAGTTATTTTTCCTGATATTTCTTTTTGGTTCTTTTCCACAATTCCGTGCTTGGTACTGATAGTTTTCTTATTAATATGGAATCTTTGGTACAGTAGCGACCGCGAGAGAACATTTTTCTGAAATCGATGCTTAGTAACCACCGAACTGTTTAATGTGTATGGAAATGACATTACGCTGTATCTTTAGGACTTGAACGATGTACATCAATAGTTCTCAAGCAGATATATAATATATAAGATGTCGCGATTTGTCTGCAGAACCACTAGATGGCATCTCAATTTGACTTCCATCTCTTTTAAAAACAGACGAAACTCTTTAATCTCTGCAAAATCGAATGCTCTGAATTCTTCTTCTCCTTCTTCGTCACCCGTTTTGATGAACGCTCGTTCGCCGAAAAGTGTCTTGACACAGGTGTATGAACAAAATAATCATTACCTGGTATGCGGCAACCTTGAGATAAATTTTTTAATTTAGTTGTTTTCCCTCTATCCATTTAAGAGTTTATTATACTGTGAATTTTATGGAAATCAGTTTTATTTTATACTTTGATTTTCTAGTGACCTTATGCTCAATGTCATATGTTTTTTAAAATTGTAGATATTCCGTATTTATTATGTTGGCGCTAAAAGGACTGTTGCTGTGTCTGACTGAATCAGAATTAACTTCTATGAGAGGCTAAAAAAGGACAGATCTTCTTTCTTCATAGTATTCTTAATTATGCAGTGAACCGTCATCCCCGTGAAACTCCTTGTTTGTTTGTCCAGTGCAGCTGTACAAATGCCGGTTGTGGGTCCAACATTTATACATGACAACCTTTTAATATGTTGTTGAAATCGCTTCCTTATTATGCAATAGACATTCAATATCTCTCTCATCACTTTTTTCTGGTAGAGGGTAGGGGAAATTCAGTAGAATTCAGAGTTAGGAACAGGATATTTTGACAAAGAACTTCAGACCTTTCACAATTGTATAAATATAGGCCAAATGTTCAGTTGTAGTCAAAAGTTCTATCGTTAGAAGCCACATAAATATATTGCATGAGAAATGATATTAACGTTACAAATATTAGAAACTATTTCAAGGTATTCTAAAATTCGATTAATTTTGTATGACCTTGTAGTCTGTTAGCTTTTTTACTCTGTAAAATTGTGACACATTTCATAGTTTAACCTGTAGTTTTAAAAATAAAACACTTACCGTAATTATAAGACATTACTCAAGAGCTCTCTCTCTCTCCGTTCTACACCACTACTTCGCATATTATGAAATGTTTGACGCCTAATTTTGCTGTGTGTTCTCTACTGCATCCTGTTTGAGCAGTCGTCCGGCCCTCTTGGACCAAACTCACTCAATTTGGCTCCACACAGTCAAATTAAAGATCTAAAAAAGGAAAAAAAAGTAAAATACAGTCGCCTTACCTAATTTAAAAGTCTGAAAGTTTTTTTTACATTGTTGATTGATCTTCAAATGTGCCTTGCCACATCACTCTTATTTGCCCACAACCAAATATATTATCTCTTTCTTGACTCTGACAGACAAGAAAATGTTAGGTGAAATATGTATAATGATGTAAGTAGAAATGACTCCAGTCACTTGAGCTGCTTTTTATTTTTCTCATGTGAAAGTGCAGAGAGGCTTCTAATTATTGTACCAACTCGTTCGCACATAATGCAAGGAAGTTATAAACACTTTCTTAAAAGACGTGTTAAACACCGTTGGGCAATTCTTTAATTTGACTTTAAGGCACTATCATATCTGTTTATTCCAATTTAAATCCACATAATGTATAGAAAAGTAAGGTTAATCGCTAATCACAAGTAACTTAGCAAATGTTGAATTGGCTATATAATAATAATAATAATAAAAATAATAATAAAATTAATATAATAAATAATAATATTAATATATTATATTATATAAATAAATCAAATAAATAATAATATTTTACAATTCATAACAATAATATTAATAAAACATAGAATAATAAATAAAATTAATATTTTAGTCAAATAATTAATTATTAATAAAAATAAAATAAATACAATAATATAATTAATTATTATTTATTATAAAATTTATAATTTATATAAATAAAATAAAGATTCAATATATTATAAAGACACAATTAATAAAATAAAATAATAAAATATATTATTATAAATAATCAAATTTAATCTAAATAACTTATTCATTGTGTCATAAATGAAACTAAATATAGAGAACATTAATTCATATATAAACACGTATATAATTATATATATTTTCAGAATATATGTACTGATATATATATATATATTATATATTATAAATACTCACATAGTTTAAAAAATATATTCATATAATTTTAAAGATATATTATATTAACTCATAAAAAATAATATTTCATAAATGTTAGATATTATGCATAAAGCAGTCTCTAAAAATGAGATATTAAGAATTTAAACGCAAATTTTTAGATAGAGCGCAAATTTGCGCTTTTGCGCTTTAAAAAAGTTGTTGAGCGCACAGATGTACACATAGCGTTCTAAAATTTTTAGAAGTTTTCGTACAGGTCCTAAACCGCAAAAAAGCACGTTTTTTTACCCAAAGCGCAAATTGCGCTTTCGCGCTTTCATTTGCGCTTTTTGTTGTCGCATATTGTGAAAATTTAGAAAAGCGTAAATTTAGAAGTCACTCGTGTGTTTATTAATTATAAATATATGCGTGCGCTTTTGATAAGTTGTGGTTATACAAACGCACGCCGTTTCTCGCGCGAGAGCTCCATTTAGGCAATAAACTGAATATATTGGAGCGAAGCACTTCAGCAAGCGGTCTTACCATGTACTATACAACTAACAGCCTGCCTCAGCATTAGATCTTGTGTGATTAGATTTAGTATTTTTATTTTCATATATTCAAATAAACCCTAGGTTCATATTGATAATAATATATAATAGACATACCTCCAAAATAAAAAATTGGAAAATGAAAAAAAATATCTCATATAAAGACATTTAACTAAAAATAAAAAGATATATATCACTCTCAATATCTGTTTTCTGTGATTTTTTTCTTAGATTTAAAATTATAGATCAAATAAATATTCTCTCATATTACTGAAATTGTCAATCATTTTATTGCTCCCCTTGTTTAATAAAGGTACTCTAATTTTTTTATTATTTCATAGTTTTTAAATTGACTTAATAAACATTTAATTATATACATTCTTGTTATATATATCTCTCATACTGAAATATGTTTTATACGGAAATGATAAGCAGGAAATTATAAGGAATTTATTTATATCTTTGGTAGTTTTGTATTTGATTTTCTTATCATCGATCAAGTGGAATGTTGATGTATGTCGCTATTATATAAAATTTATTATTCATTATTATTAGTATTATTATTATTATTATTATTATTAATATAGTATTATTATTATTATTATTAATCTATTATTTATTATTCTATTTTAAAAATAATTAACTCTTTCTATTTAATCGTAGCTATACATATTATAACTATATAACATGTGTTTAAGTGTGAGTATGAATAATAATATTATAAAATATATAGAAATAAAGTATAATCAATATATATTATATATATATATATATATATATATATAGATACTATATATTATATATATATATATATAACTTGTAGAATTTTATATATATATATATATGATATAATAGTAAAATGGAGAGTTATAAAAATAATAATTATTAGAGTTATTTTTTATATTTTTTATTCAAAAAAAAAGATTTAGTTTTCACAACTATATGATACCAGTTTAGGATTTAAAAGATAGATGATTGCAAAGAAATAATCTACGGATGGTATTTTAACTTGCTTAATTAGCACCTAAATGAAAAAATTAGAGATTATTATTATTAGAATATGGTGGACTTGGCTTAGATTACTTACTGGAATTTAATTAAGGTTAAATTACTATTATTATTTATTGTATTAATTCTATTTATTGATTATTAATTATTAAATATATATTCTTTATTCATTGATATTTATATGAAAATTGTACTCCTAATATTATTCTTATTTTTATGCTATTTATTTATAATATATAGATGATAATATATTTATTATTATTATAAGCATTCATTTATGTATTAAACTATTCATATTTATATTATTTTATATATTTTTTCAAATGCAATGGAAACCAATAGTATTAAAAAATACTCAATTTTATATATATAAGATATATATGATATTACCAAATTAATATTTCCATATAGATGTAAAAATTTATAGGAAATTATATAACTATATATAGTATATATTTGTACTTTAAGAGTTCGGTTGAAATGGTGTGGTGCTGTTCAATGTGAAATGTTAAGAAAGCCTTTTGATATTCTTGTTAGGCAATGTGCGTGTCGTCGTGACGTCGACGATGCTTGTGCGTGCCGTCGCGTCGCTCCAGTTTATTAATCTGTGGTGATATGAATGAATAATTGGACTTTTGATTCATTTATTCGTAATCCTGTAATATGCAATATATTGGGTTTAATACAATAATTACTGTTTTGACATTAGTGTTATTATACGTAGCCCATTAACTCTAATTATAATTAAACCCCTCAAATGTGAATATGAAAATGAATAGATAATTAGTACATGAGAGTATATCCACTCCCCCACTAGCCCTCACTACCCTCGTCCTTCCGCTACACAAACTCTCCTAAATACCTTATTTAAGTTTGTCTCCCTCTCCCCTCACGCATCTCTTTCATTTTACTATCTCCCCCTCCTATCTAACCTCTGAAAAAAAGTGGGGGTGGGCTTTGCTTTCTCTTGTGTGGGTGCTTTTTTTTTTCTCGTGTTTTTTTCAGTCAGCCTCTCGAAAGCCACAACATATAATAGTGTGCGACATTTAAATTGTGAATAGAAGTCCAAGTAAAGTCCAATATCAAAATATTCTTGTCTTAGACTTCTTTTATTTTGCATTTATTTTCATAAATGCTTTAAAATATAAATAATATATATCTCCCTATATATGTATAAATAAATATCAATAAAATTTTATAAATAGTAAAATATATAATAATTATTATATTATCAATCATAAACATAACAAACAAGCAAGTAGTAATTATTCGTGTAATATATTTATGTAAAATTTTTCTTTAAAGAGATATATGATAACATCTAACTCCATAGTTATTCTTTCACCACGTGAATATATATATATATATATTATACGACGCGACTGATCACAAAACTATTAATACTTTACACTACCTTCTAGAAGAAAAAATAAGTGAAAAATAAACGAAATAATATTGAAATAAATTAAGCTTTCTAAAAAAATAATTTTTATTAATATTGCTTCATGTGTCATATGAAAACAAGAAACATCTGACATTAAGATTTTTGCGTCATTGTTAATCTTGCTTGACCAATATAATTAACTAATGTAATAATATATATTGGTATTATATATATATGTATAATACAATATTGGTGAATAATTCATTATATACAAACTTTAATATCCCACTTCTTTTTTACACGATCACCTGAAAAGTTAATGTATAATATCATTAAGCAAAGATTTTATGTATCTAATGCTATACTATATATAATATTATAGATATATATATATATATATTGGTGTTGTAATGCCTAAAACTAGGTACATCAACCTGAAACGTTTCCGGTGCTAAAATATTTCGTATCACTCTATCGATTGACAACTCGGTTCTTTGAAGATCAAAAATGATTTAAGTGAATGTTGGACTTGATATGAATTACCTATTTCATTTCCCAATTTTTTATATACAAAAGACTTTAAAAAGACTGATATGGATATTTTAAGAACTTTTGAGTAATAATTGCCCCCAGGCTCGTTATAAAAAAACCTATTTAGTAGAACTATAAATTTATTATTTTTAATTTAATAGTGAATAAAGAGAAATATAAAATTAAAAATTATTATTAAGTATATATTTAAATTCCTCAAATTTTATTTTATTCTCCACTCTCTGGGGATTTGTTCATCGATTGGTTAGTAGTCGAAGTTATTTAAGAACGCTTTGAGGCAGGGTAAAAGAAGTATTTGGCGCTTATACCTAACTACAGAATTTGATCGTGAGTGTTTCTCAACCGACCCGGCCCTCTCTCGCAAATCTAGGATTATAGAAATGCTAGTAAAGATCATGTTTGTGCCAAAAATATTTGATTAACCTAATGACCGGACAAACATAAAGTATTATTAAATTTTTATTATTTATTTTAATATAAGTATTTTTATTAATCTTTATTCTTATAGAATAGTATACTAAAAATTAATATTATATACTTTTGCATAAATTTTATTTATATTCCATATCCTTCACCCATATAACGACTGGAATGAAAGTTAAGAAGCATGATTTACTAATGAGAAAAAAAATAAACAATAGCAAGACTTATTGGAATTCTTTTACAACTAAATCCTCAAATTATAATAAAATTTAAACCTAATTATTATTTATATCGAATAAGTATATAGGGCCTAAATATATTTAATATTTATTATTTACTAGCCGAAGTTTTTTAACCCTTTTGTGCTAGTTGCGGGGATCAAACGGACCTTATAAGTAAACCATGTCTTCGTACAAAAATAATCTTTAGTATTGGAAAATAGACAAATTTAGAAAAAATTTTATTATAAAAATCTAAATTAAAAAATTAAAAAATAATTCGCTAAATTGCCTCTATTCGCATCCACATTTACTGTTTATTTGATTCTTTCTATTCACATCCTCATAAAATTTGTGGATATTGATCATATAGTTGGGGGGGGGGTTTAATCTCTACATATTTATATTTTCTTGTCTGTGAGGCTCGAAAGACCACTTACTTTACTTTTAACTATTTTAACTACTATTATCTACTTTTAACTACTTTTTAACTACCTTTTTCCTCGACTCGAAACCAATGACATTTTTATTAATTAAAACAATTAATAGAGTAAATATTCAGTTAGATAACATAATTCAAAAGGAATTATTTTTTTAAAGGTTCGTAGACTTTAGCCATTGACTTAATACATCCGCCGACCTATTCATATTCTGTGGTTTTGATTTTAAATTCTTCGCTTTGACCGATTCATGTTCTGAGAGATATTCATATTCAATTATTCACTTTGAGTAACTATATCTTTTCATCACGCGGGGTTGCGGAAGCAAATTTCATCAGCTGGTTAAATTAGTTAAGTACTAGATTGAACAGATATGTGTTAGACATAAATATACATCTATTTTTTTTTTAATAATCTATTATTGGTATAATATTGTATTAAAAGCTCTGTATAAATAATTATATTGGGCTGATATAGTTAATCATAAGTTGTTAAATAATATAATGTATTATAATATCATATAATATATAATATAATATAATATATCAAATTGATATATTGAAAGAGTAAATATTCCATGGTTTCTTCACCTTGGTTAAATATTTTGATAATTATTTTTTTTTTATTATTCATTATTCAATCATATTCCGAGCTCTATCTGTCTATGTTTGTGGTGCATGTGCTGTCAGATAGTCTATATGTGGCAGGATATGCAATTACATTCGTAACAGAAGAATTGTGCATATTAACTGTAATATATGTTTTACTTTAAAAGGGAGAAGATAAATTCATCATTCTTTTTTCCTATTTGGTTTCGATAGTGACCCAATATCATGTGAACTATGGACATATAGGGAGAAATAAACTTATTTCCCTAATTTATGAGGAATTTTGGCATCCTCGTGTCAACCAAATAGTCTCAGGTGTGTGTGAAGCATGTCTTCACTGTCAATTGTCCAAGACCTGTCCGAATATCGCCAAAGCACCGGTGATGAAGATAATCTCATCATATTGGCAGTCGATTTGTTGCAGTTACCTCGTACAAGGAAAAATCATGGTTACTGTTTTGTCGCTATTGACCATTTTTCAAAATTCATCGCTGTTGTGCCTCTGAGCAACAAAACAAGTCAGACGGTGGCGAGTGCTTTTAAATATAAAATATTACCGTTCATCCCAAACATTCCTGAACGCCTCTTAAGTGATCGAGGTATAGAGTTCATGGGTGAACCTTTTAAGATCATGTTGAATGAATTTGGTATAACACACGTGGTAATCTCGAGCCACATGCCTCAGTGCAATGGTGTCACTGAGCGAGTCAATAGGACGCTATTACAATTATTACGATATTTGGCCAAAGATAATCTATCTTCAAGGGATGATCAGTTGCCTCAAGTAGTTATTTTATATAACCCATATATGGCATTCGGCTATCAATGCCACACCTTCAGATATTCTCTTGAAGCCTGCACATCCATTTAAAAATAATCCGTGTTATCAATAGTTTTGGCGTAATCCGCCCAAGCACTTTTCTCCTTACAAAATCGGAGATAAGGTGGTTTTTAAAATACATATGACAGGTAACCTGATTGTTAATAAATTTAAAAACGTTACACGGGTCCTTTATTTATTCGCCAAGCTCGCTGGAATAATCTTACTTATATAATATCTAGAGTAAGTAATCCAAGTCATCAAATACAAGTTCATTATTCTCAGCTTAACCATGGATTGAGGTTCCTAATTTTTTAAGAAATAATCCCTATTTTAAGGAATTATTAACAGAGGAATGTCCTATAGAAGAAGAAGTGGTTAAAATAATCGAGGATAAAACTCCAGAGCTGGTGATTCAATTTTTGAAGATTCTGAGTCTGAGGATGAGGATTTTCTTGGATTTGAAATTAATTCGCCTTTATCGATCAGTGAATATGCGCAGTTACATATTCCCACTGTGACAGATTCTTCAGTAAATAATTATGATAGTTTGAATATAGAACACATCACACAAACTTCCACAACTACACTAGTAGGTGCATCTTATTCCCAAAGTCTAAATAATCCTCCTAAAGGGTTTATACATGGGTGATCCTCTAGTGGAGGATGGTATCTCGTTGAGCTATGGGGGTAAAATAGTTGTGATGATGGGTCTTATTCATCAAAATCTATGTCAGATATATATTCTTCTCCTAATGTAAATCGTCGTATGTCATCTGACTACTCCTTAAGGTTTTTGTGTCGAACTGATAGTAAGGCAGAAAGAACCCTTAGTGTTGCTACTGTGTTAAGTCATCAGGTGGTGGAATCACCTGTAGAATCAAATCTTGGTAGTTTTGAAGGTTTTCCTGACAGTGTAATACATGTTCTGCAATCAGAGTCTTCTGAATATAGTCTGGGTTTTCCTGATGATGGCTTATCAGTCATCAGTGAGGCAAGTGACATGGGATACTGCACCATTAGTGAGTTTATTGAGGATTCATATATCATTTTCCCCGAAATCTTCATTCAGAATAAGTGTAAGAAAACCAAGGTTACAGACTCTATTGTAAATTCAATAGGTCCTAGAACAAGCTCAAAAGGGCCTGTACCTGAACTAGACTATATTATGCAAAAAGTACTAGAATATTCTAAGAATAAAAATATTTAATTATCCAAATTATTATGTTTATTAAATATAAAGATTAAATACAAAGGTTAAAAAATAAATAGTATAACGTTTTTTTCTAAGATGAATTATTTAAATTTTAAAATAATCAGTTTTATAGATGCATCTTAACATGTACCTGTAGGTAGATAATGATATTTTTCCAGGGAATTATTCTCATGTCAGCAGAGAACGTAACTTTTATTCGATTTTTTGGTATATTATGTTTCTTACTATGTTCATGTTTCCAGCTGTTTCCTGAGACTATTCTACCAGATATTATTTATTTATTTATTTTTTATGTAACGTCTGTCATTACACCTTACTACAGATATATTATTGATATTTTCAGGTTGTGGGCGATTCGAATCATGAGGAAGTATCATCTTTAAGTGACGATGGAAATGATGCAGGGCAGGAATGTTTTGTCTTGTTCGCAGAAGGAATATAGATAAAAAAAATAGATCTAACACTGATGTGGTGTTGGGATAAACCCTCCTGAGAATTATAAAATATAAAATTTATGTAGATATTGATAATTATTTAAAATTGTTTAATAAAGAAAAATATTCCTCAGCTAAAGAAAGCAAGAACTTATTCAGATCAGGCATAATTGAGATCCAAATATTATAGCCCTTATTATAATTATGTAATCTGAATTCTTTGAATCTGTTGGCTGGTTTTATGCCAGTTAATAAAATTAATCAGACTCTTTCTGTCCCTGTTTTTCAATTGTCCTATTTTTTTTATTCCTCTTGGTGCGGTAATTGCCGAGGCAGTAAATTCTTCGATCACTCCTATTGACCTTGATTCTTTTGCTTTTGTTAATATCAAGGTGTATGAACTTGTTAAATCTTTATTAAATATTTATGTAAAATATAAGCCGTTATATAGTCTTTTCGGAAATTCCTGCTATGGAATTAATCGTATTCATGTATATATTATAACGTTTATTTTTTAGTTTTTTGTTTTTTACATTATAATTTTGGAAAAGTACAGGAAAATTGAAGAAAGTATGTATTAAGAATAAAATATTCGTTATTGTATATATTATTGTTAGTTTTCGAATGTTCCTATTCAGGAATTCTTTCTTTTCATGTGTATTGTTTTTTTTATATTTTTTTTTTTGTACCATCAAATTTTGTAAATTTGCAAGAGTTAATTGTATAACTAATCAAAACGAATTATTTCTGGAATTGTCTAAATTTGTAAATTATGTAAAAGGGAAATGAAATAAGAAATATATAAAGTATTAATTTGTAATAATAGTAATATTTGAATTTTTGAAAATATTATTGTAGGAGGTTTAATTGTGGTATTGGTTGATGAAGGTTGTTCATGTTGCCACTCGCGTTGCGAATTTAAGTTATTCACTTTGTTTTGCAAGAAAATTAACATTTTCTTGGTGGAGGATGATGAGATAATCTGCGATTCTCATGACTGGGTGAAAGTACTTATTCAGTTATTAGTTGAAATTATAAAATACATTTCGAATCTCTAGTTGGTTTTATATGTATTTTTTCCTTATTGTTTATTATTACTTCAGTTATTTCCCACCTTATATATTTGAATTCAATACTAACGTATATATTCTTTTCTTTTATTAGATTTAATGTTTATTTGAATTTGTATGATTTTGTTAATTTGTTTTCTGATAAGCATTTATAAAAAATATTTTATAGTACTATCTATTAAAACTGAGAATTAATCAATCAGTTACCTGAAGTTTTTTCTGAAGGTCAAAATTCCCGTATTAGGAGGGTAAGTTAAAATATAATTCCTTTATTGCATTTCAAAATTTAAAATATTCTTGATAAAGTAAATTCTTACAAATGAATTATTATGTAACATAATTAATAGAGTAAATATTCAGTTAGATTATAATCCAAAAGGAACTAATTTTAAAAGGTTCATTGATTGAAACCACTGACAGATTTATTAGTAGGCTGGAGCCATTTACTTAATACATCCATCGACCGATTCTTATTCTGTGATCTTAATTTTCAATTCTTCACTTGATATATATCAATGATATGTAACATAAACATATCCTCAACTAAGAAATAATCGAGTGACTATATCTTTTCATCACATGGGGTTTGCGGGAGCAAATTTCATCAGCTGGTTAAATTGGTTAAGTACCAGATTGTACAGATATATGTTAGAACTAAATATGCATCTATTTTCTTATAATATTTTATTGGTATAATACAATATCATTTTGGATTGATATAATATTGTATTAAAAGCTCTATATTATCTAAATAATTATATTGGGCTGATATAGTTAATCATAAATTGTTATATAATATAATGTACTATAATATCATATAATATATAATATAATATATCAAATTAATATATTGATATATTGAAAGAGTACTCCATAATTTCTTAACCTTGGTTAAATATTTTGATAATTATTATTTTTTTATTATTCATTATTCAATCATACTCCGAGCTCTATCTGTCTATGTTTGTGGTGCATGTGCTGTCAGATAGTCTATATGTGGCAGGATATGCAATTACATTCGTAACAGAAGAGTTGTGCATATTAACTGAGATATATGTTTACTTTACATGATGTACGAGTTTCTTTTGTAGTTTGTCTCCTGAGTTTTCCTTTAGTTTGAGTTGTTTTTTTTTTGCTTGTTACTTAATTGGCTGATTTAATTCCTCTTTCTTGCTGTGCTGCTGTTCTTTCCTTTCCTTTATGCAAATATTCAATTTTTCAGTCTAGTTAAATTCGTCAGTGTGTACAACCAAATCTTGTATATAGTCGGAGAACGCAGAGAGATCCTCAACACGTTCCTAAGTGTCGGTTTACGCTATGTGGCAAAACATAAATTATCTGAAGTTGAGGTGTCGGATCCACACGCTTTAATTCTTTAACGGTAAAGCATCAGGAGAAGATAGGATAACCATAGAAGTAGAAAAGAGGGAGGAGAGAAACTGAAAGAAGTATTCTGAAATTGTTCAATAGGTGTTGGAATGAGAGCGATGTACCAGAAGGGTGTGGAAAGTCAATTATAGTTCATATAGTAAGGGAAAAGAGAGACAAGGAAGACGTAAAAAACTACACGGAAATTTCTTTTTAGACCACTTGGCAAAAATATATGAGAAAATACTAGAGAGAATGCTGAGAATCGTAGAAGAACCCACTATGGGTAAATAGCGGCACGGATGTAGAAAGAACAGAAGCACGATGGATCTCTAGTTCACCTTGAGAATTAGGATGGAAAAGGTATTGGAAATAACAAATCGAGCATATATAGCTTCATAGATCTAAGGAAAGCGTTTGGATTCAGTTCGCTAAGGGAGAGACTGTCAGAGAGAAGTTTAAGAGTAGAGAAATATGCAGTGTAAAAGTTGAGAGAGCCAGGAGAGTTTGTGTTAGGAATAGCAAACTGTAATGTAAGACACAGAAATATGCGAATAAGAATGGTTTTGAGATGAGACCGGGAGGGGCAAACAGGTAAGCCTGTTGTTACCAATTTCGTTTGTATTATATCTGGATGTAGGGATAAAGAAGGTGATAGAGGATATAGAAGATTTGGACGGTGATGCTCTGACAAACGCGGAAGACCTGGCGTGCTGGAGCGAAGAAGGAGATAGACTGGGAGAGTTGGTGACATGTATTGCGAATAGGCTTAGAGAGACCGGTCTGACTATGAACATAGAAAGACGGAGATCATGGTGGTCAGTGGAAAAGAAGGAGGGGAAAAGCTAAGAGTGAAGGTGGAAGGGACTGTGATAAAGATGGTGGAGAAATGTAAATACTTGGGTGGAAGTATTTGGAAGTGAGGAAGGTAATGTACAGGAAATCACAAGTAGGATAGCTCAGTATTTGGGAGCTGTAAGTGCAGTGTACCCATACTGAAAGATAGACAAATGAGTTTGGAGTTGAAAATTGTGATTTTCGAAGGTTGTTAACACCAATTCTACTCTTGGGGCAGAGACATAAAGTACGACCACAATGGAGGATAATAGAATACGTCTGCGGAGATGTACGTTTGTGAGAGCGAAAGTGGGAATGACTAGAAGGGACAGACAAAGAAACGAAAGAATAAGAGAGAAGGTTGGAGTAAAGGTCATGTTAAATAAGATAGATGCAGTCAGATTAAGGTGATGGAGACACCTGGAGAGGATGCAGGAGGAGAGGAAATGCCCAAGAGGAGTGGAGTGGAGATCGGAGAAGCAAAACCCGAGAGGAACGACTGGGAAAGAGAAATGGGAGAGCTTGGTGAGAACTCATTGAGAGACATGGAATGCCATCGATGCGAAAGCTGAGAGAAGAGGAAGTTCTGGAGGTTAGAGGAAGATGGAGAACTGGGAGTGCTGTAATTGAAGTAAATATTATATATAATATATATATATTATATATATATATAATATAAATATATATTATTATATATATATATATATAATATTATATATATATATATATATATATATATTATATATATATATATATTACGTACAAATATTTCGAATTATTATAATATATATAGAATATATCATATATTATATATTATATAGTAGAGAAAGTATATTATTAAGTATATTATTATATATTAGTGAGGTAATAATAGTAATTTAGCTATATTCTATATTACTATCTATATATATATATATATGTTAATATATATATATATAGATATACTAATACTACTAAGTAGTTTCTAAATATATATATTATATATATATATATTATATATATATATGAATATATATATTATATATATATTATTATACTATAATTTTAATAGTATTATAGCAATATATATATAATAATAGTTATTATCATATTAGGGTACTATATATATATATTATATATATATATTATATATATATATATATATATATATATATATTATATATGATGATATAATATATATATATATATATATAGGATATTTAGGTATTGATAATATATATATATATAATATACTACATAAGGGCAATGAAACCTTACATCACTAAAGTTGTGTATACCGTTAAAACATAAATTGTATTATTTGACGGAAGCTTTCCAACTTTGCATTGGACTTTTGTTTCCAAACACGAGAGAGCAAAAATGGAGTAAAATTATAAAAATGTTAGTATTATCAGGCTCGATCGGACGAAGGAAATGAACTAGATAAATCGTGCGAAAATTTTTTGAGTCATTTTATGAAGAGTAAACATGTAATATAAGAGAGAGACATGTGCTTTTTGCGTTTGGCGTTTGCGTTATGCGGTGTTGACGTTGCGTTTTTGCGTATGCAGAACTGTGTTCAAATCTTTTTTAATAAACTGTTGAGTGGAATAAAATACTATTTGCTATCGTGAAATGAGCTGATATATATATACTAATATATATTATATATAAAACTTCATTTACATATTAAATGTACTTTTATCAATATATGATTATTGACTGTATTATATTTGACACTTTATATAATTATGATTATATATAATGCATTATATATATTCATAATATATATTAAAATTATAATATGATAATGATCATATTTAATTTAGCTTATATATTTGTATTGTTAAAAACATGCAAAAAAGAATTATTTTAAATAAAATTTATTTAATATTATTAAAGTAATATTTCATATTTTATATATATATATTATATATATTATAGTAATTGGTTCCTATTCCTGTTTTTAAAATAATACTAGGGTTGAGAAAAAAAAAGTTTTTTTTTGTTTTTTTTTTTTAAAAAAAAAAAAAAATAAAAGTTCGTCTAGTAATATGATTTTAAAAAAAGAAAACAGACTAATGACTTTTTTATATAATAATGTGAAGGACTTGTAAGTTTGTATTTTATAAATATTCAGTGTAAAATAATTACCATTTAATGTAAATATTTTAAAATTATACTTTTGAAGATATCTGGATCTGAAAGTACTTCACTTTTCAGAGAATCCATTACATATTTGGAATCAGCGTATAAAGCTTATTAGAAAAAAATGTGATATATATATATATTATATATATAATATATAAATATATATATATATATATATATATATATATATATATTATAATATATATAAATATATATATATATATTTAGGGGCTCGAGCCGATGGGCGAACAGAGGGGGGGTAACTCGAGTACCAAGTAGGGAAGGGGCGGGAAGGAACCCTTGCGAGCACCAAATACCAAAGAACGGGGGTTCAGGAGACCCTCCCCGGAGGGCGGGAAATAGTCCTATCCGGTGTTCAACAAGAAGCCGAAGAGAGAAAGAAAGAAAAAATGAAAAAAAAGAAAATTAAAAAGGTTTGAATCAAACAAATTTCTGAGTAAAATCTTGGGGTATTCCATTTAGTTTGAAGAAAACCATTACACAAAAATAATTAAAAAACAATATATTACTAATAATTTAGTAATTTTAAAGTAAATTATTTAAAATATTTGAACTTTTGAAGAAAATGTCCCGCTTACCACTTACCATTCATTGTTAGTATGCATATACTAGCAACTATATTAAAAAAAAAAAAAAAAAAAAAATTTAGAAACTGAAATTTTAAACGGAAAAGGTCCCTATATATTTTTGATCATGTCCGTTACCACTGAAATTGATTGGTAGGATCATATATATAAAGAAATATATTAGAAAAATGATGAAAAAAAAATTTCAAAAACTGAAAAGTCGTAAAACAGAAAGGTCATATATATATATATATATATTATATATATAATATACATAGTAGCTATATATATATACTATAATAGTAGTATATATATATATATGTATGTATAATATAATGATATATATTATGTAATAGTATATATATTATTTAATGTCAGAAAGTTGTCTCTAAAGGATCTGAACATTCATGTAACTTTTTGAACGGGTAGCACCTAACGTAAAACAAAATTGGGCAGATGTGGGAAATCATAGCGGAAAATATCTAAAGTGAGGGGTTTTTAATTATTTCTTATTTTTATTTTATTTTTTTAGTTTTTTTTATTCTTGGTAAATATAAGACCGAGAGATTCTTTTCCTAACACAAATTTCACTATATTTTTAATCAGTTTAAAATAATCTCCTAGGCAATGCTCATCCTACGACTGAAAAACGAATAAATTTGAAGGAGCATCATAATTGCATGCCTCCAATTTGTTTTTACTTTGCGCTTGAGAGAGCATTTATTAACTGCAGTTATATAATTTCAAATATTTGTAAAAAAACTATTCCAAAAAGAAACTCCAAATTTATAGACGTTTTAGAGGAGATTAAAATTCAATTTAGAAGATTTAATTTTGGAAACGTATGTTAAGAGGTAAAATTTTTTTTTTCTTGGTAACTATTACAAGCGATATTGTTCAAGGTAATTAATGTTTTTTTTTTTTTGTTTTTTATAACTAAGAATACCATTGGGTAAACACGCAATGATGGGATGAGGTCGGGGTCTCTCGCTCCCGGTGGACCCCCCCCCCGGAAAAACCGGGGGGGGGGGGGGCGGAAAAACACCTTTACGTCCGCCCATCTTCTGTCCTCGTCGGCTCGAAGCTCCCCTATTGGAATATAAAAAAAGAAATTTCTAAAATTTTCGCGATAAACGAAAAAAAAAAAAAAAAAAAAAAAAAAAAAAAATTAAAAACCCCCTCTTAGAATTTTTCCGATTCGAATATGTAATTTGTTTTTTACTGTAGGGGCTGCCGTTCTCGAGTTACAAGATGTCAGCTTTACCCCGCCCGACGCTATATATAATATATATATATTTATATATATATATTATATTATATATATATATAATTATATATATATATATATATATATATATATATATATTAATATATATATATATATATATATATATATATTATAGTATATATATATATATATATAATATATATATAATATATAGCATGCAAAAT
>JABUQX010092910.1:0-10000 GCA_015478945.1 Trachelipus rathkii
TCAGCAACTAGAGGTTTTCTTTCATCTAACCTTGCTTGTATAGAAGTTAGTTATTGAATGAGTGTAAACCAACTATGCACTGCTTTAAATAGGTGTAACCCTCCCTCTCAAGTTTGACCTTGTGTCTCACCGCATAAAGTCTAGTAATATCTTTTCCTCCTTACGTGCATTTTACAAATTAGACTTCCAGGTGTAAATCGGAAGGCATTTCCCCTCTACATCTTTAATGTATATTCGTATAGAACTAATTTCGGATTTACTTAGAGGTAGATAATGAACATTCGGAAAGGTGATTACCTTAGCAGTAAGGTGCACCACACGTAACAGAGGCGCTGTAATGTTACCTACATATTGATGGGAAACAACATCTGTATAAACGTACGCCAAACCAGGGCGGCTGAGCATCTCGGAGGGGGTACATGTATAATGCAGTACTCGGTTGGTCTGCGTCATCTTTTTGTTCATGCCAAGTTAAGGGTTTATTCTCCACAGAAAGTATAACCCTCTTCAACATAGTAGGGATGTCATGAAGTATATCCAGCTCACCATACCTTTTACGAATATGTTTTCTCTGCCATGGTGATCGCTCGAGAAAAAACGTATCACGGTCTCGCAGGTTTACACTTGCTTTTGATCTTAAAGATATTATTACTTTATCTTCATTGGTTCGCATATCAGTTTTGTATATCAAATCCTTACACATAATACTCATATCAAAGAGGTCGTTTAAATGACTGAAAATAGCAGGCACCGAAATAAAATAAGACCGTCGCAGAGCAAATTCTTCAATGAAGTATTGCTTTTGTAGCGCAAATGTAGCCCGTATTCACGCATTATTGGCAATTGTAGTTCCTTTTCAAGAAAAACGGGTCCTTCCACTTGGATATATAGTTTCAACACCATATCTACTACCTTTTCGTGTATAACAACCTTCATCCAGAATAGATTGGGCAGGTAAAAATTTTTCATGTTGTATTTAATATTCATTTCACATAATCCACCTTCTACTCTGGCCGCTTCAAAGGTAAACCAATATGCGTAACTATGTTCAGTTTGTGAAATTCAGCGAGATTATTATTCAGAGATGTAAAATCCAGGGAGCTGAAGATGGTAAGTTAAATTAATAAAATTGATCTAACCTGTTCTCCATGATTATAACTGTCAAACTGATTAATGATTCCTTAAAAACTTCACTTGCCTTTATATAAGTATTAAACTTAACAGGATACCCCATCCATTTCACAAGTACCTGTTTATTTTTTCCTATTCCTCTAGTTAGCATAATATATTTTTCAATTTTATATTCGTGAGTTGCAGGATTGAACCTTACTTTTTGTAATTTTCATTTATTATAAAATTCCCCCTGTTTATCTTTGTCGCCATTGTAAAATCGCTCCAGGATAATATAACTTATAAAACTATCACGACGGCTGCGACCCGGATATTGTGAACTTTCTAAAAAAACTTCCGTAGTACCAACCAGGCTATCATCCAGGCCCTTTACTGAATCTTTCTTCTGTTCAGAAGATACAATACTTAACATTAATCGTTTACCTGTTAATGCCATGAATTTATCTTTATTTGTTTTCTTTTTCTATCACCTATGTACGCATGTATAACCTCTGTTTTTGACATTTCTTAAAGGAGTTGACTTTATAAGTTCTTGGTAAGACCTGTTATAGGAATAAGCCAAGATTCGTCACAGTATTATCAAATAATATTAAATGTTCATCTTAGTAAAATCTCTATGCAATGTCTCGTTTAATAGTACGCTGGACTCTTTCAACTATAGCCGCTTTGTTTACGGAAAATGTATTGTAATAGCTTATACCATACTCCAGAGCATTTCTCCTGAAACTGCTCGGCCCTGAACTCCATTCCTGAATCTGTCCAAAATGATTTAGGTGTTCTCCGCTCGTCTTTGATAACTTTCAAGTACGTGCATGAGCAACTGTAGCTTGATCTTTATACTTTTAAGGGTTTCATATCATATGGATCTAGAGTATACAATTCAATTAAGTAAAATGGCCACGTTTGAAACCCATCATTATAAGAAAAACTATATTTAATGATCAATTAAATCTAATTGCCACACACTATCGACCTTGCGGAGGCTATGAGTTTTTCCGTGGCTAGGAAAATTTTTATCCTTACAGGTTTATGTAGAGTAAATGCCTCTTCGCCCTCTAAATATTTTTTTAGCTCTTTTTTCTCAATATCAGGATACCTTAAAGCAAACCTAGTAAAACCCCCAAAACTATTTGGTTCTCTCAGTTGAAGTAACGTTTATCCCAACTCACCTCCTTTGCACCACATAGCTAGCTCCTAGGATCAATATGTTAAAACAGGTCTTATCCTGATTATATAGTATAATATAGTATATATTTATATAATATATATATATATATAATATATAATAGTTATATATATATATATATATATATATATATATATAAGTCAATATAATATACCTATAGTATAGAGTATATATATATTATATATATATATATATATACGATAATATATATATATATATATATATATGGTATATATAATAAAATAAATAATAAAAATAAGATAAATGAAATAAAATAATAAAATAAAAATAATTAAAATAAAAATTAAAATTAAATTAAAATTAAATATAAATAATTAAAAAATAAATAGAAAAATAAAACATTTAATAATAAATAAATAATAAATAAAATAAATAAAGATATAAAATAAAATAGTAAATAAAATAAAATAAAAATAAAATAAAATAATAATAAATAATAATAAATAAAATAATAAAGGATAATAAAATAAAAATAGTAAATAAACAATTAATAAAATAAAATAAAATTAAAATAAAAAATAATATATTATATTATATATTATATATATATATATATAATATTATATATATATTAATATAATATATATATATAATATATATATATTATATAATATAATTATATATATATATATATAATAATAATATATATATATATATATATATATATATATATATATATATATATATATATACACACACACACACAAGCCCTAAAATAAAAAAAATAAAAAAATATAAAAATATAAAAAACATTTTATAACACTGATGCAATAATATTTACACTGAAGCAGTAATATTATACAGTAGATACATAATAGATTAAATTAGGGTTATTACTTTAATGCATCTAGAATTGCCTGAGTCGTTTCAACGTAGGATTCTAATCCTACCCTTCCCTCTCCCGTAATGAACATATACATTTCTGCCGCTGATATCTTCAGAGTATGATTTTTATATCGGTCGCCACTCATTTCCTCATTCCAAACTGAAGTAAAACGATTAAGGTCGACGACCTCTATCATCTTAGCAACGTTGTTAGAGTTAAACAAAAAACTGTCACTGTATGTATTATAAACTATTCGAAACGCTGTGTTTATGAGGTCTTCCAGTGTATTCGTATCTTCTAATCTATGTAGGAATTCATCGTTCATCTTTAGGAACAACTCGATGGAATCTTTACCACTTATTGTAACTGTGTGGGCACTTGGTGAGAAAACAGATGAAGCATTACGACGCAACCAACACCCTATATGTACGCGGGGAACGTTTTCATGTAAGGAGAAAATCAGAGTTATCCGTTTGTTATCTTCATGTCCGCCTTGGGATATAGCCATCCCCCATTCATTTAACAAGCTGAGGTTTATGTAGTCTTTAGCTACCCAGTCCGAAACAGCTTCCATGATGATGCTGAGACTTTCTACAGAGATGAACAAAGGCTTATTATAAGCTGGTTGTGGGGATAAGCAGGTAATGTAGCGGTCCCCAGAAGGTCTTCTTCTAAAACGTAAGATAACAGCGCAATGCTGATGCACCACAGACCATGATGCTAGCTCACTGATCGTAATATTTCTAACTAGGCACGTCATTTTGGTCGTAACACAACTACTAACTAGTGGAAGGTAGGAATACAAATATATGGTTTGCTAGAGCACGCGTGGGGTTTATATACATGAATAAGAGGTGGGCGGAGCTTATCTAGCTCCGCCCCGATTGCAGGCTTACGGTCCCTCAGCCAATCATATGATTAGGCTTAAGAGTTATGATGGTGAAACATAAGAGGCGGAGTTACACTTTTAGGCATAATTGAGTTAACGTCGTTCTTGTATATACAAGAATGTTCTTGTGTATTCTTGTATATCCTTGTACGATTCTGTTTCTGCATATTTTATGGTGAGAGTGAATCAATTGTATCTTTGTATTCAAATCCCGTAATGTATATTACATCCTTAACCAGTTACGCGCTAATTCATTTCGCTTTTTTCTTATTACTTGAGGACTACTTATTGTTTTGCTCTTACGCTGTAATATTCCCTTGTAAGGTCGTTCATTAGGTCCTGCAGGTTCGGAAACCGATGTTTGATAATGATTATCCCAATCCTGTAGCCTCTGCTTATTATGAATTAAGCTACGTGGAAAATTAACCCCCTGTAACTCGCGTTTAATGACGTCCCATCCTGGTATAGGTTTCTTTTTCCAATCTCGAACTAAGTCTGAGACCAAGTCTACTATATTTGACCCTTGAAGGGGTTGATCGTTAACTACAATCTGACCCAATTCGTTCCAATTTAACTGATCTTTTAAGGTATCATATAATGCGTAACCTTTATTTTTCAATGTAGGAGGTAAGCTGTTTTCTAAAACCTTTTTAAAATCCTTTCTTTCATAGTCACGTTGTGAAACTTCATTTGAAATAGGATGCATTCCTGTATACTTGTCTTTGACTTCTAATAATTTTTGTAATATTTCCTGATATTTCATCCTTTTCTCGTCTATATTAACTTTTGAAGTTAATATATCTGCTAATTCCTTTTCAATATTACGTATCTGTTCAACTCGTGGATCGAGTAATGTTTCGGGAAGAGGTTGAGGAATAGCCAGAGAATTATCCTGTAACTTTGTATATTGATCGAATGGAATTACTACGGCCTTCTTCATTCTTACGTGTGATTCCCTGCTAACAGTTTAGACAGCAAAGGACCAACTACTGAGAAGAGAAATTACTAAAAAACACCACCTTTGTAAACTGTATTTGTGAGATCTGTTTAAATATGGTAAAACAGGTCATACCATTGAAAACTGATCAGAAGAGAAAGTTACGTCGTCACAGCAACATCATTCGTAAACTTGTCCGTAAAGTTAAGAAGAAGAATTTAAAGAATAAAAAGAAACTGTTACAGCAAGGTGGAGGAGTTTTCCTTCCATTACTCTTCTCAGTAGTTGGTCCTTTGCTGTCTAAACTGTTAGCAGGGAATCACACGTAAGAATGAAGAAGGCCGTAGTAATTCCATTCGATCAATATACAAAGTTACAGGATAATTCTCTGGCTATTCCTCAACCTCTTCCCGAAACATTACTCGATCCACGAGTTGAACAGATACGTAATATTGAAAAGGAATTAGCAGATATATTAACTTCAAAAGTTAATATAGACGAGAAAAGGATGAAATATCAGGAAATATTACAAAAATTATTAGAAGTCAAAGACAAGTATACAGGAATGCATCCTATTTCAAATGAAGTTTCAAAACGTGACTATGAAAGAAAGGATTTTAAAAAGGTTTTAGAAAACAGCTTACCTCCTACATTGAAAAATAAAGGTTACGCATTATATGATACCTTAAAAGATCAGTTAAATTGGAACGAATTGGGTCAGATTGTAGTTAACGATCAACCCCTTCAAGGGTCAAATATAGTAGACTTGGTCTCAGACTTAGTTCGAGATTGGAAAAAGAAACCTATACCAGGATGGGAATACCAGGATGGGATGTCATTAAACGCGAGTTACAGGGGATTAATTTTCCTCGTAGCTTAATTCATAATAAGCAGAGGCTACAGGATTGGGATAATCATTATCAACCATCGGTTTCCGAACCTGCAGGTCCTAATGAACGACCTTACAAGGGAATATTACAGCGTAAGAGCAAAACAATAAGTAGTCCTCAAGTAATAAGAAAAAAGCGAAATGAATTAGCGCGTAACTGGTTAAGGATGTAATATACATTACGGGATTTGAATACAAAGATACAATTGATTCACTCTCATCATAAAATATGCAGAAACAGAATCGTACAAGGATATACAAGAATACACAAGAACATTCTTGTATATACAAGAACGACGTTAACTCAATTATGCCTAAAAGTGTAACTCCGCCTCTTATGTTTCACCATCATAACTCTTAAGCCTAATCATATGATTGGCTGAGGTACCGTAAGCCAGCAATCGGGGGCGGAGCTAGATAAGCTCCGCCCACCTCTTATTCATGTATATAAACCCCACGCGTACTCTAGCAAACCATATATTTGTATTCCTACCTTCCACTAGTTAGTAGTTGTGTTACGACCAAAATGACGTGCCTAGTTAGAAATATTACGATCAGTGAGTTAGCATCATGGTCTGTGGTGCATCAGCATTGCGCTGTTATCTTACGTTTTAGAAGAAGACCTTCTGGGGAGCGCTACATTACCTGCTTATCCCCACAACCAGCTATAATAACCTTTGTTCATCTCTGTAGAAAGTCTCAGCGTCATCATGGAAGCTGTTTCGGACTGGGTATCTAAAGACTACATAAACCTCAGTTTGTTAAATGAATGGGGGATGGCTATATCCCAAGGCGGACATGAAGATAACAAACGGATAACTCTGATTTTCTCCTTACATGAAAACGTTCCCTGCGTACATATAGGCTGCTGGCTGCGCCGTAACGCGACATCTGTTTTCTCACCAAGTGCCCACACAGTTACAATAAGTGGTAAAGAATCCATCGAGTTGTTCCTAAAGATGAACGATGAATTCCTACATAGATTAGAAGATACGAATACACTGGAAGACCTCATAAACACAGCGTTTCGAATAGTTTATAATACATACAGTGACAGTTTTTTGTTTAACTCTAACAACGTTGCTAAGATGATAGAGGTCGTCGACCTTAATCGTTTTACTTCAGTTTGGAATGAGGAAATGAGTGGCGACCGATATAAAAATCATACTCTGAAGATTTCGGCGGCAGAAATGTATATGTTCATTACGGGAGAGGGAAGGGTAGGATTAGAATCCTACGTTGAAACGACTCAGGCAATTCTAGATGTATTAAAGTAATAACCCTAATTATTATTATTATTACTGTAATTCGCAGGCGAAACAGTGTAGAATTTATTGCAATTTCTTGACGAACACCTGAAGAAGAATTTTTCCTTTATCTTGAATATTCTACATTTATTCTTACATATTTCACAAATTTTCTGACTTTAAAATAAGGTTATTATGTGTGCTGTGGGTGTGTGTGTGTGTGGTGTATATATATTATATATTATATATTATATATATATATATATATATTATATATATATATATATATATATATATATATATATATATATATATATATATATATATATAGTATTATATATATTATTTATATTTATTATATATATTATATATATATATATATATATTTCATTTTATTTTTATTTTGATTGTTTTAACTAATTATTTCTTATTTTATTATCCTATATGTTATTTAATTATTATTTATTTACTATTTTATTTTATTATCTTATTATTTTATTTATTATTATTTATTATTATTTTATTATTTATTTTTATTATTTTATTTTTATTTTATTTAATTTTTTTTTTTTTTTTTTTATTTTTTTTTTTTTTTTTTTTTTTTTTATTATTTATTTATATATATATAATATATATTATATATATATATATAATATATATATATATATATATATATATATATAATATATATATATATATAATATATATAAATTATAATTATAGCCGTTTTACCATATTGATAGTAGCTAGCATGGGTGCAAAGGAGGTAGTTGATAAACATTACTTCAACCTGAGAGAACCAAATAGTTTTGGGGGTTTCACTAGATTCGCATTAAGATATCCTGATATTGAGAAAAAAGAGCTAAAAAAATATTTAGAGGGCGAAGAGGCATTTACTCTACATAAACCTGTACGAAAAAAATTTCCTACACGGAAAACCATAGCCCAGCAGGTCGATAGTGTGTGGCAATTAGATTTAACGGAAATGATTAAATATAGTTCTTATAATGATGGGTTTCAATACGTGCTTTTTACTATTGATGTATACTCTAGATACCTATGGTTGAAACCCTTAAAAGATAAAAGATCAGCTACAGTTGCCAATGCAGTACTTGAAATTATAAAGTACGAGCGGAGAACCCCTAAATCATTTTGGACAGATTCAGGAATGGAGTTCAAGGGCCGGGAGTTTCAGGAGGTGCTCTGGGAGTATGGTATAAGCTATTACAATACATTTTCCGTAAACAAAGCTGCTATAGTTGAAAGAGTACAGCGTACTATTAAAGAACGCATGCATAGGTATTTTACTAAAATGAATACTTTTAAATATATTGATATACTGGACGATCTGGCTTATTCTTATAACAGGTCTTACCATAGAACTATAAAGTCAACTCCTTTAGAAATGACGAAAACTAGAAGTCATACATCGTATAGGGATGAAAAAGAAAACAAAATAAAAGATAATTCAGGAATAAAGGTAAACGATTATGTAAGAGTATCTCGAACAGCAGAAAGATTCAGAAAGGGCTATGAAGCCGGTTGGACTACGGAAGTTTTTAAAGTTCACAATATCCGAACACTAAGCCGTGACAGTTTAAAGCTATATTATCTGGAGGATTTAGATGGTGAAAAAATAAAAGGAGGGTTCTTTTTATAAACAGGAAATACAAAAAGTAAGGTTCAATCCTGTAACTCACGAATATAAAATTGAAAAAATATTAGGTACAAAAGGTAAAGGAAAAAATAAACAGGTACTGGTGAAATGGAGGGGGTATCCTGCTAAGTTTAATACTTATATAAAAGCAAGTGAAGTTAAGAATCATTAATCAGTTGATATTATAATCATGGAGAGGTTAGATCACTTTTATTTAACTCTACCATCTTCAGCCTCCCTGGATTTACATCCTGATAATAATCTCGCTGATTTCACAACTGAACTAGTTAACCATGTTTACCTTGAACGGCCAGAGTATGAAGTGGGATTATGTGAAATGATATTAAATACGGACATAGAAAATTTACCACCGGATCTATTCTGGATGACAGTGTACAGAAGTGTAGAATGTGTTGAAACTATATTACAGGTGAAAGATACTCGTGATCTGCCTAGGTCCAGGATTGGCCAAAAAGCTGAATACGGCTACATTTGCTACAAAAGAATACTTCATTGAAGAATTTGCTCTGCGACGGTCTTATTTTAAATCAGTACCTGCTATTTTCAGTCATTTAAACGACCTCTTTGATATGAGTATTATGTGTAAGGATTTGATATACAAAACTGATATGCGAACCAATGAAGATAAAGTAATAATATCTTTAAGATCAAAAGCAAGTGTAAACCTGCGAGACCGTGATACGTTTTTTCTCGAGCGATCACAATGGCAGCGAAAACATATTCGTAAAAGGTTTGGTGAGCTGGATATACTTCATGACATCCCTACTATGCTGAAGAGGGTTATACTTTCTGTGGAGAATAAACCCTTAACTTGGCATGAACAAAAAGATGACGCAGACCGAGTACTGCATTATACATGTACCCCATCCGAGATGCTCAGCCGCCCTGGCCTAGCGTACGTTTATACAGATGTTGTTTCACATCAGTATGTAGGTAACGTTACAGCCCCTTTGTTACGAGTTGTCCACCTTACTGATAAGGTAATCACCTTTCCTAATGTTCATTACCTTCCTCTAAGTAAATCCGAAATTAGTTCTATACGAATATACATTAAAGACGTAGAGGGGAATGCATTCCGTTTTACGCCGGGGAGTCTAATATGTAAAATGCACGTACGGCGGAAAAGGTATTACTAGACTTTATACGTGAAGACACTATGTCAAACTTGAGAGGGAGGGTTACACCTATTTAAATCA
>JABUQX010092911.1:0-37500 GCA_015478945.1 Trachelipus rathkii
ATAATCTTGAAAGTGCAATACAAGTTACATACATAAAACACCGGAAAAATAAAACATTTAGACGTGGCAAATATAAAACTTACATTTGGTGTATTAATATAAGTATCCAAATCGGCGATAAAGTTCCGGTGTATATTCTTTATATTCTCCATTTAGCTGGTGCTGAATATAGTGGATACAGCCATGCTCAATATATTGTGGAATTTAGCCCTTTATCCGTATATTCTATAATTATTGTACTAAATAGATGATTTCATTATTAACATGTATATATCCTCTAATTTTTTTTTATTCTCAAATACTGAAAGGAAATAATTAATAATATAAGACCTCTTATTAGTTATACATCTGCGTAGAAAACACTAACTCGATCAGAGAGAAGGATGTCGAGGCGAGTCGAGTCGAGTCGAGTCGGAGTCGAACTTGTTGAGTAGAAAGTCGGTGTCACTGGTTGTCGAAGATAATAATTTTGTTTGAAGTAAATCGTGTAGCCGAGATGATATTTTTTGGTTTTATAGTGAGTCGTATCGTAGTTCGTCGAGTCTAAATATTCCAAATTTAATAAGAAGTCGAGCGAGTCGGGAGTCGAAAAAACTTAGAGTGTATGCGAGTTTTACCAACCTTGAGAGATTAGAGTAGCTTATAACGCCTGTTAAAACATTTGCATCTATATATACCGAGTATCAGTTATAACCTATAATTTGTTTTAAATAGGTCTATCTTTATTTCCTATACTTATTGATGCCGTATAATTAGTGATCAGCTATGATTTCACTCCGCGGTTTATTAGATTTTTAATTAATTATTCTCATTTTATTTATTGTTTTATCTTAATAGATTATATCTTCTTTAATCATAAATATTATTATATATATTTATTTATATAAATATATATAATCTTTATTTATTATTTATAACTATTACTATTATATACGCGTACGGGAGCGGATGACTGAGAGGAAGTAGATAGCGCCTGCTTGGTGCTTTAACTGTAGGGGTGGCTTTGCTATCTTTGCATGCAGTTATGTTGGTTGGTTGGTTTATATAACATATTAGAGAGTACACTTTCTGACTGATCAACCAAAATTTATTTTAGAGTTTATAAATATGATTTATTATCCACTGTCGCAACCTCGGATTACACCCCTATAACTCATTAGTTATCGATATAATGTTGAAGAGTGCTATTTTATTTAGTTTTTAATGCATAATTCATAAAAGCAAAATTATTGGAGTTGCTATTTTAATATCTAATAGAACCATAACTTGAGGACTGAATTTTTGGGCTCTGCCTCTGTTACGAAATATCCTTTATAAAAAATAAGCAGAGTAAAAAAACAACAAAACAATCCAAAAAAAAACAAAAAAAAAAAATTTTGTTTCTTTTATTCAAAGGGTATTTAAATAGTAAAATCGAGTATATCTCTTCCCTCTCGCGAGAAAACATGAATCGTGCCAACTTACAAAGAGAGAGTTTTTACTACTCAAGAGTCACACGCATTAAGTGGGTTATTTGGTAGCGTACCCCTAGCTATGTTAATTTTATTATTATTATCTATATATTTGAATTATTTCTTAATCATCATTCTTAATAAAGGAACAAACTTACAAATATGGTTATAAATAATTATTCTTAATAATAATAATTATTATTTCATATATACAAATTAATCATTATTTACCAATTACATTAATAATGATATCACATTACTAATTAATTAATTTTCCCCAAGGACATATTGACACGACATTATACATTAATGCTTTTACCTTCGCACTATAACAATTTATAATTATCTTGGTGTTTTTTTATCATATTTTTTCATTCTATATCTCTTGGTATGATTTTTTTTATAAACCACTTTATCTTCTTCAGCTTTATGTCTTTTATCATGAGATTATATTAAGCTTATTAAACTAAGTAATTATATGCTTATAACAATAAAGTTCTTTAACGTCTTTGGTCTAGGTTGTCCAAGACAAGAGTTTATAAGTTAGATAACAATTTTAACTCTTAATATGTAGGAATCTACTTCAAGAATATGGAGTTCGTAATTGTATCAATTTGAAAGGAAAGGATAAAATGCTTTACAAGTTATTTACATGATGTGTGTTTCATCTGCAGATGGTTGTTTATTAGTTAAACAACTTATATTTTATGATTTAAAAGTATTTATTTTAAGCTTTAGAATAGTATTACGAAATTAGTTTTGGTTTCCTCTAAAGCTATTGGTGATATAAGATAAATTGTGGATTTGTCTCGAAGATGAGAAGTTCTTTAGTCTGCATAAATCATTAAGTAACGGGGAGGGATGACGGATATATAATTACGGGTCAGATAATAGTTTTGGGAAGCGTTGGATTTCTGAGTTGTTGCACGACTGCTCGTTAAGTGGTTAATGATTGGAATTTGCTCGTAATTTTACAACCACGTGACGATCTTGTGTTGATATATTAGATTATTTATGTACCCTGATTCTTAGATAAAGCAACTCTATTCTAATGATCTTAATCCAAGGCTTTCACTCATTAGAAACTTTATCTTACAACGCTACCAACAATTTCTTTGAATTTCTGCAATGGTTTTTTTATTAATTTATTTGTCTCATTAAAATGAAATTAAAGATTTTATATTCTTTTTTTGTTTCATGTATTAATCTCTTTTTTTTCCCCCTTTTGCTTAGACTAATGGTTTTCCTAATAACGAATTTATAATCGGGCAGGCCTAGTGATTAATTTCGTCTAAGTTTTTTTACATGACAATTTAGTTTCATCTAAATTAGGGCTGAAATTTTTTAAGTATTAGTATTTTTTATAACATTCTTGCTCACCTTATTATTTAATCTGCGTCTTTATTAAAACACAATGTAGAGAATGGGCGTTCTATATTTTTTTTTCTTTTTTTTCTTCGGGGAGCCTCACTCTGGGTTTATTTTGTTATGTTTGTCTAAAATTGTTAACTTTAGTTTCTAACTCTAGATTTTTTAGGTGGGGTGAGCCAGACTAGACCGTTATTTTCGGGAGGACCTGGGTAAGACTATTGTTGAAGATAAGCTTGAGGTCATTATTTTTGAGGCTAAGTATATTATTATACCGGGTCTCTCTAGCAGATTATGCTGTGGATTTAATATAGTCTGATAGATAATAGTTTACTTATAGCTATAACGTTTCAATTAACATACACACAATCATAATTATTAGTTTCTGCCATTTTAATTATAAACACCTTTACTTTATCTTAGGTACGGTATTTATTACACAATAACATCGACAGTTATCTATTTCATATTGTGACCGTATATCTGTGTTGTAAGTTATTTATCAAGTGGATTTAATAAGATAAATAAATTTTATTGCTCTCAATATATACTAACGTTAATACTTCAAACGTTACGATATTTTTTTTCTGTATTTATTACCCAAGTCTGTGAAGACAAACTTATAAGTAAAAATATACGTATATTTTCACGGATTTAAAATAGTATTACATAATTTCCATCGGATTATCGGTGAGGCCCCTTTTCCCTGCCCTTCATATTATAAGATTGATAATCTCTCCTAATATGCCCAGGCTTATTAGATAAATATATTTTCACAACTGCGCCTCTTTGCATCCTAATATACACTGGTCTCGCGCTCAGGCTTATTCTCAACATATGACTCAAATAATATAAGGGGAGCAATATATTTGAGCATGCTTATCTTGGTAGTCTATGAGAGTGAGAACCGTCAATGTTCTACTCTAGAAAACCACATTACTTAAAACAAACATCTTTTCTGGCATTCCCCACATCATTCTTCATCAATTACCATTCCTGTTCTCGGGTGTCCTAGGAGTCGAGACATGTATATGCGTTGTTCTTATCTCTTCATATGATAGTGTTTCAGCTTCGACTCGTTGGTTGTTAACTTGATCTGGTGACTTGCAGGATCAACGCACAGATTCATATATTACACTCTCTTCTTTATTCAAACTCTAATTATTTTTGTTAAATCAACAAACTGAAATATTAGAAGCCAAGTAACAAACTATACATTTAAAAACATAAGAAAGAAAAACAATAAAACTTATCTATTGAGGTTATAGGAAACTTCAGAAATGATATAATAATATATACCACATGAGCGGAGTTCTTCGAAAGCTTTTATGCACAAGTTTTGTGAATAATAAAACAATACCACCAGCTTTCCAAAACGCACATTATCTCTACGCTAATCCGGTCAAATGAGTAATATTAATGGGAAAATATACGAGAAGATTCAAAAGTTCACCGTCACCTCAAGTAAGTTTTTATTCTGATATTTAGTAGGGAATAGCTATACATAAAAGAGAAGCTTCTTAACTTATAAACAGAAGTTCCTTCCCTCATTTTAATTCTATTAACTAACTATACCATTTATACTCCATCTAGATATATTAAAAAATTGATACGGCATCAAAATTTTTTTAATCTTTAGGTGACAACATCTTATGCCTTCAAAAGCATTTTTCTAAGACCTAATGTTTCTGATAAATATATCTGAATCAACCGATGATTTCAATTAAAAGTTGTTTTTTCAAATGGGTTTTGAGGGTATTAAAACTTATATTTAAATATTATATGATTGTTTACCCATGCGTGTATATTAAATTTTCAAACAGGGGAACTGTTATGATTATATGGTTCATAAAAATGATAAATTATTGTCTCAAGTAATTTTGATATTTTTAGATTATTTTTTTAACAATTTTATTTGTAATCATTTTTTATATACGATTTATAAATTTCAAAAAATTTGATACTGATATCTAGTTAAAGGACAATTGATGGATTCTATTTCGTTAGAGGTTTTGCGTTTAAAACTTTTAATAATTGTATTTTTGTAATAGGCCTACTGTCTGAATAATATGTTTACAGGGTTACGTTAGATTTAGATATTAATAGCATATAAATATGATATTTATTGTTTTCATATAAGTATTATTATTATAATAATAATATTATATATATATACTATATATAATTAATATATATATTATTATATATATATATATATAATTATCTTAATAAGATTATATATTATTAATTATATATATATATATAAAATATAATATACATATATCTATATATATAATTATATATAATTCTGGTAGAGTTTTTTTTTCATAATGATAATATTTAATTATTATTGTAAGAGGGAATATGTTCAATACATAAATGCCAGAAGGAGTTAGATTAGTTTTTATCTTTGTTAATACGATACTTTATCGGAAGTTACGGATTTTTATTTACAAATTTTATGCCACTAAAATTAAGGTCGATCTTTAAATTTAGAATTGTAATAAATTTAATAAATAATTGATTTAAATTCTGACAGATATAATAAAGATTAATGGTAGAGCCTAACAGTAACTAAAGTCTATAGGTACTAAGTGATGGATCTGCCATTAGATAGAGAAAGAGTAAAGTGTCAGCTGTCGTACGTCCAAGGTATATAATATTTTTTAATAAAATTACTTTATTTATTAAGGAAATTTCCCAATTTGGAGCAGTTGCGTTGACTCAAATTTAGATGATTGAAGCGATATAGCGAGTTGCGAATTTGTTGTTTCTAATATTATTAGGAGTAAAAGAGATGTAAATATTATTTTATACCTCCAATTTATACTATCATCTATGTTTTTTCGATTTATAAGAGGCTTAGTCATGTAAATACATTTTGAATAAATTAATTTAAAAGCGATTAGGAAAAAAAAATTATAAATTCTGGAAAATTTAAAAAAATTGATGTTTAGGTGTGGTTTTTTGTACTCGGTATAAAATATTTTAAATATTAATTGAAAAAGATGATTTGATTTAAGAAAATATATTTTTATTATAGACTCATATTTCAGATGTGGAACTGTTTCACCCAATAATGAAATGGTTACCACTGATTATTATCATCCCAGAATATGAGCATTATTAATTATTTGAGTACAGTCGTTATTTATATATGTATATGACGTTGTGATTGATTTAAAATTTTCTACAAGATATGACTTTTAGAAGTGAAAAATTATATTTCTCTTATCTACATATAAAATAAATACAACTTTCACTTAAATAATATAATATTTAAACCTAAGTCCTAAGTATCAAATTAGTGCTAGATTCGAATTTCAAATTTTTTATTAAGAATAAAATAATATTAGTTATACTGATGAATACTAGTAATTTTTAGGTTATTTCATAAAAGTCACAAATCATCCCATGTTTGAACCATTCCGGATAAAAGTAACGTTAAGAAGAAATTATTTTAATATTCTATGTAGGTGTGATTTAATGCCATGTTGCAAGGTGAACACCATCAGCAAAATATATTATGATAGTGATTATGTATTATTACATATATTAAGAATTATTATCTCTTTTATGTACTTAGTTTAATTCTTGCACGTAGACAATTGCCTAATTACTGTTAAAATGATATTTATGTGCAGTATAATTTTAACAAAAGACCATCTATTTATATTAAAAATTTTTTAGTTATTAATAGCAATAAAGAACTTTAATTTCAGGGAATTAAGCGTATACAATTTATGTCACAGTATAATTGTCTTTCTCCATTAATATATTAATTTCAAAAGAGAACATTGGTTATTAAAATTGCAACAATGATTGTGTCGTTAAAACAGTTCTTAACATCAATTCTTATTATTACCCACGATAGTATTATTAGGATGCTTTATCCGAATAATATCTGAAGGACTACATTCGATATACTACCTTATTAAGACTAATTAATTGATACTCTTACATTTTCATTGTCTTATAAGAATGTATCCATATATATTAATTAATATTTTACAGTAGCATAAATTCTTGTTAGATAAGATAGTATAAGGCTTATTTAGTATCAATTTAATTATATAAGTAAAACTCTAAATAGAAGTTAAGATACTTAATTACTACTTAACTTTTAGGAAAATTATGAAGTTCTTACAGAAGGTCTAAAATGAAATGCCAGGTTAGTTTTTTAGTAATGCAACTTTCAAAATACGATGAAATTTTTATAACCTTCTCTTGGATTGAAAGCTTTGATTTACCTTAAATATAAACCCATAGATAAAGTTGATGATTATTAAAATATGGTGATGGATATTCAAATATTAATGTTAATGGTTATTGATCCAGTATTATTTAATTATCATTGAAATTTTATTCCGCATTTTTTGTGCACACTTTTAATTTTTAAGCATGCAACCGGCTTTACAGTTTATTACCCATAATAAGGAAAAATCTTCTAAGTTTCCATTTAGCTCAATTTTTTATACTATTACAAAAATGAAATAGTGAAATATAATATTATATATAATATATAATATAATAATAATATAATAAATATTAATAAATATACTAATAATAATAAATAAATATTCATAATAGATTAAAAATTAAATATATATATATAATGGTTAATTAAATATATTTATAAATATAAATAATTAATATATATTACTTAATTAATTATTAATTGAAAGATATATATAATAATATTATAGTAATATTAAGAATTATAATTTGAAGAAGATGACTAATATACTTTATCTTAGCAGAGGGCGACGAAGCTAGTCCTCGGAGCCTGTGCTCCTATGTCCGGCGCTATAAAGCTAACTGTTGCTTAAAAATGGTATCATGACCTATTATCCTCTTCATCTATAGGTAAGTGTGATTTGAATAGTTAAAATAAAGGATAAGAACATTAACTAAGAAGCAGTTATTGGGTTTATATTTTCACAACTCCTTGGTAGATTAACGCAACACTTTAGATTACGTAAAGTTATTAATTTATTAAACCCTTATTAAGAGGTATAGAGTGATTATTTGTATAAAGCACGTATAAAATCCTAATTTACCGCTTTCTGAGGTTATTAGGATTGGTGGGGGGGGTTTTTCATAATTAATATTTTTAGGAGGGTGATACAGATGTAGAAGACATTAGATATAACATATATATAATATATAAAAATTAAGAAAATTATATAATTAAAGAAAAGTATATCAATTTATGCCTTACCCTGATAACACGGATGTTGAATTCTAGTTGATACCAGCTAAATATATAGTTATTCAAAACTCATAATATAAGAAATATATTTTAAGAATAAATACAATGGTTAATATAAAAAGATAAAAAAGATTCAGGAGATAGGTAAGTTTCCAGGTCATAAAAATTCAAAATGAATGTAGTCACTAATGAATAATTGAATATTCAATACTGATCATACCTAAATTAGGTCATGTAATAATATAATAAATTTTTCAATTAACGTTTATTGATATATATTTAAGAGTTTATTTAAATGTTTTTTCAATTAAAACATTTTTGAACTATTAGTTTTACTCTCATTAATGCTATCTGATAATAAGACTCTAAGCAAGTTTTATTATAGATTATTAATTATTTTGTTGTTATCAAACATTTGGGTGATATGTGTAATTAAGTGTCAGAGACAGAATTATTTCTGCATAAAAATTCAGTACTGTTTCAAATTAGAATTGTGTATTTTATTATAGAAATATATATGATTAGTAAGTGTCCTGTATTTATTGATTATTTTTAGCAGTACTATAAGTTATAAGTTGGGATAATACGTTGTTAAATTGAATTATTGAAAAAAAATTTACATACAATTTTTGAACGCCTAAGGTTAAATATCAATGTTATTTATTTGTGAAATAATTTATAACCTGGAATATTTTGGTTCTCTTTTGTCTGGAATTACAATTATTAAGTAATTTCTATGAGATTAAAAATATCCTGTAACAAAAGTTTAGACCTTACTAGAGTAGAATAGTGATATAGTTATTAAAAATATATAACTCTGCAAGGTCTCTTTTTTAAATTTATCTGAACCTTAACTACATACTGAATTAGTTTTGATGGCTCAAAGTTGAATATCACTTACCATATTACAATAGTTCTTTTTTACACCCATTAAATTATTTTATTACATTTTAATCTGCATAGTATTAGGGGTACAAGCGTTTTGAGAATTATCATTAATATAGTGCATTTGAATCTACTTAAGAACTCTAGATAGTTCAATATATAAGATAGGGGTAAATTTATGACTCTAAAATTCGAGACATGTTTATCATCAGAATAAGTGATCGAATTTAAATAGGATATATAACACAGTATAGGTTTATCTTTATCTCTCAAATTTTAATGGAGCTATTATATTACGTTAGTATTGGCAGATAAATTAACAGTTGCACATTAAATCATCATAATAATGGCTCACACACCATAAAATACAATCGTGGGCTTTTTGTATTTATTATGATTTTTTATAGATTGTTTTATCTATAAAAATATTGGTTAACATTTGGATTGACTAGTGTTATACAAGTCTAGAGATATTGTAATTTTAGCTTGCATATAAAAATTAAGATCATTAGTCTAAGGGATGAATTAGTGAATATATTTGTATAGAAAGTATTAGATTACTATCTTACAGTATGTTTTCAAATTAAAAATTGTGCTTACTTCGACGTACTGTTGCTTGGGATTACGGGGTATAAAGGAATATGTTAATACTTTTTAAAACTTTAATTAATTTACTAAGAAGAACGTTTTTATGGTTTGCAGATATATTTAAATTTGAATAAATATAGTTTGTGATTTAAAATATGTTTTTCTATTATATAAATATCAACAGCTTCTGTAGGGTTGGCATTTTTTGGGCCCCCCTTATTAAGAATAATACCAAAACTAGTTATACTTTTATATCTACGACTTCCAAACTTCCAAAATTTTTCCACCTGCCTTGGGAAACGATAACAATAATGCCAAAGCAGTGATCAATGGTAGGACTTTCAAACTTGTGTAAAGTTTAATTGAAAAGACAACTTAACTGGGTCTATCTTATATTAACATTAAGGTGGCTCAACGTTTTGTATTGATCAATTTTTCAGCAGCCTTGGGAAGGGTCTTTTTTTGGGGGTCCCTATTAACAATAATGCCAAAGTAGTGGTTAAAGGTAGGACTTCCAAATATTGTGGGTATATTAACATTGATGTGGCTCAACTTTTTATTAATGTCAACTTTCTACTAGCCTTTGAGGTGGCCAAACTTTTTATTAATGTCAATTTTCCACCATTCTTTGACAGGGTTGGCTTTTTTTTGGGGGGCCCTAATGAAAGCATGGGCCAGAGTAGTGGTTATAGATTTAGTTCCCAAATTTTTGGATATATTAGCATTGAGGTGTCCAAACCTTTTTATTGATGTCAATTTTTTTACCAGCCTTAGGAGAGGAGTGATATTTTTTTTGTGCCCCTTCCCAAAATCAAGCCAGAGTCGGTAAGAGGGAGGACTTGCAATCTTTGGGTATAAATAAAGCTAGATGTAACCCAACTTTCTGTATTCGTGTGAATTTTCCCTCAGCGTTAGGGAGACTTCTCTTTTGGGGTTCCCTTCCCAAAATTACGTCAAAGTGGCAGGGGTATATTTTGGGTTTTATTTTTTCAATCTCCGTAAGTGGAAGGCGCCCCCAGTGGTAAATATCTTATTAATAACATTACCATCCACCCAATAACCCTTTTTAATTGGTGTTTTGTTAATTATTTTTCACAATATTTCTTATAAAAATGAGATTTCGGGTGAAATAGAAAGTGAGGCAGAATTAATAGATTTGCCCCACACAATAATATATTTTCCAAGAACCACTAAAATTTACTTTTATTTAATAAAAAATCTGATAACTAATTAAATTATATTAACACATTTTATATATTAGTAATAAAGATTAATTAATATTATAATATTTTTATATTAATTATTATTAATAATATTTAAAATATATAAATATTAATAATTATATTATTATTATATTATATATTAATTAAATAAAATATAATAAATATATTATTATTTATATATAAATATATTATATTAATATATATAATATATAAATAAAAAATATATAATATAATATAATATAAATATTAATAAATATATATTATAATATTTAAATTATATATAATATATAGGGGGGGAGGTTGGTGAAAAAACAAAAATTAAAAAGTAACCCTCATACTACCTCCTATGGGTGATATGCCATAAAGGAAAGAAATTAAAATCAATTTCCTTTATATTACAACTTTATGGAGAAACATAAAAAAGTGATCAGTAGCGGGTTAACCAGGTCAAATTAGTGTGAAAAAAAAAACCCTATACATAAATAAGAATCAATATATGGGGAATCCCCACCACACAGAAAGTTACAGGAAACCGAGTAATTATGGATGCTTGTAATTTTCTTGTATGCGACAAGACTCTGAGTGATAAATTTATTTATTATTTTTTTTTTATATAGCTCACATATTATACTGACCAAAAAATTTTCTTGCGCTATATTATGATTGTTGGAAAACTTAAATAATACAAATAAAAAATTAATTAGGAAAAAATAAGCCAGTAATAATAGAATATTATTATATTTTTTATTTATTATAATTATATTCTGGATTTTATTAAATAAAAAAGAATAAATTTGTGAAATTTCGTCTTATTGATTTCAATTAATATGTGGTCGAAAAGATTTTATAAATACCTCAAGATTTTACCGAATAGTTTATTATAAAAAAAATACCAGACTAAAAAAGTAAATTAATAAATAAATGCATAAAAGAGGGAACCGGGGTTTTTTCCTCCTTCACCCCTCCCGGGCCTCCCTACCCTGGGGGGGGAGAACGCTGAAAAATATTAACCCTTTTCCCTACCCACCCTCACCCATCATATATATATATATCACCCGTTTGGCTTAATTCTCATACATCCTCCGAAACCTCACCCTCTAAAAATATAAAATTAAAAACAATATAATTTATCAAAAACTACATCTCTGTGAATTATTCCAAATATAGTAAGAATTGATAAAGCCACAAAGTTTGCAGAACATTAAAATTATAAATAGATAGAAGATTTACTTATTCTAAGTTTTTCTTTCCTCATTAATTTACTTTTTTTGATTCATAATAAGAAATAATTTTATTTTTATATATTCATATTCAGCAGGGGAAATTTATTTTCCCACCAATCTATTTTACTTTAAATTTAGTTTTTTTAATTATAAATACAAATATTATTACTTTTTAAGATATTTTGAAGGAAACATTTAATATATTTATAAGTTTCTACCAAACTTGTTAATGCCCAAAAATACCAAATTTTCCCTCCAAATATAACGTCATGGAATTATTCCTCCCCTAAATAATTGGTTTTTTTATATATATTTTATTTATTTATTTTTTATTTATTTCTACTTATGGTAATAACCCTTATAAAATTCCCCTATTTTTAAGTTTTTATTATATAAGATGATATTCTTCCCAAATCTTACCTTATTATATCTTATTTATTCACCCTGTGTTTAAGACTAAGGTAATTATCAGCATAATAATAATATTATTAAATTAAAATATATTAATAAATTAATTAAAAATTATTATATTATTTAATATAATGACTAAAAAAATTTAATCTTTAAAATTAAAATATATTAATAATTAAATATATATTTAATATTTAATATATAATCCTAATTATAGATGGAAGTTGTAGTATATAAAAAGGCTATTAAATAAAACTAAGATTTATAAAAATATTAATAAATTATAAAATATAATATAAAATAGTTATATTTATATTGAAATAATATAAGAAATAATAATATTAATTTGTCATATAACATTTTACTAAATACAAAATCAATGCCTAATTATAGATGATGAAGTTGTAGTAAATAATAAAGGTTATCGTCATTTGACCGAAGTAGCGAAACAATAACCCAGCCCGAAAAAATTTTTTTTATACGTGGCTTGTCTCATTTTTTCTTTTACATATCTCTTGCCCCCTTAGACCACCTCCTCCTCGATGAAGGAACACGTTCGCCTCTACCCCTTTAATTGGATTTCCCTGGAAAATTAGCACCAGAAACACCTAGAAAAAAAACAATTATTTGTTTCTGTCACTTCTTCCCAAGTGCGCAATGGAGGTCTAATTCTATATATTTACCTATTTCTCTTCTCTACAAGGTCTAAAAATTCACGTCCGCCTTATACCCCCCCTTTTAGTTAAGCAAATATATAAGTAATAATACATAATAATAATAATAATAAATTTTTATGTATTATCATATTTCATAGCAGGGGCTCATTGCTCACCTATTCAATAATTATATTCAACTCTTTTAATATCATGACAGTTGTAATATAACTTTTTCCTACTTTTACTCATTTTTTATTTGAGTTTTAGATATATTCCCTTACTCACCTAACTACCTCACTAAATAAACACTTTCCTCCGTGGTTTAATAAATTTATGAACTGTTCAGGTCATTATAAGTAGGGACAGTAGCTCAAAAGGGAATATTTTTATTATTCCTACGGGGTGGATTTGGGTATAGTTATTACTTATAGGTATACCGAGGCTAATAATAATATAGATTCCTACTACATAAATTTAGGTATGAGCTTAGGGTTACCCCTCACTCTGACAATGGAGGTTCCACTACCCTTTATGCCCCCTATACCTACAGGAAAAAAAAAAAAAGTAAAAGAACCACCACCCAAAGAACAATCCCGTTACTTGTTTTATAGGTTTCCTGCCCCCCCCCCTATTCGGATAACAGAAACTACACAAAATAAAAAGTCTTTTTGGTAAAAAAATAACATTTTTTCTAATAATTCAGTTTTATATGCGAGAACAACAAACCCCCTGGGTTTTGCTCCCGGCGCCAACGCACTGTCCGAAATATTACAAATCACTTCCAATGGATTTCAACCACCCACCCGATTTATCAGGAAGTGAGGTAGGAAAAAAAAAAACGAGATAGTAGAAGTCTCCCTGGATACTCGTCGCAGCCCAGGTGTGTGATAGATTAAAACCTCTGCAGTGAGATAGATTAACATCATGACCTTCAACTGCAATTTATCATTCCTCGCGATCTCTCTATCTCATAAATTATTTATTATTTTAGGGCAAAATTATCATAATATATTCTATGGTTTAATTATAATAAATAATATAATATTTGTAGGAGAAAAAATACCCCTTTTTGTAAATCAAACCACCCGCCCCTTCCCTTCCCCCCCCCCTTCAAAAATGAAAAAACTCATTTTTTTTATTATAAAATTTATTATTAGCTACTATAATATAAAATTATATTAAAAAAAATATATTATATATTGAGGAATGGTAGGTGGATAACTTAAGCAATAAAAGAAAAATTTGGAAAATTATGGAAATAAAAAAAATATAAATGATTTTTATTATTATGTGATTTTTTTATTTTATTTATTATTTGGCCCTTTTATAAGCTTATTTCTCAACCCTTTATAATTACCTATATATATCTACTTTTACTATAAATTGTTTTTATTATTTTCTTTATTTTTGCCTATTATTTTTTTTTGAAAAGAATCTCTATAGACACTCTTTTGGTGTATATAAAGAACTTTTTGAGAATTATGGTTTTAAAATTTATTCCGTTATAAAAAAAACTTCATGTGAGAAGACAAAAGTATAGAATATTGGTTGTCGCTCCTTTTCATTTAGCACCACTAAGACGAATATGTTTCTTCTCTCATTAAATAATTAGTTTATTTTTTTTTCAAATTACGTGGTCATTTATTCAAAGCTTCGCCGTATATATATAATCTAAAATAATTATATTAAGCATATGAGTTATTAATTGTAATGAAAAGACTTAACAGATTTAAAATTAAAATTATTTTATATTTTCTTAGTTTTATATTAAATATGTATAATTTTGAATTATATTTATATTTTATATATATAAAATTAAAATAGTAATTATGTATTTATAAATATGTAGATCAAATAATTAGAGTTTTTATTATTTAAATATTAATATTATATAATTAATTAATTAATATATAACTTTAATAATATTATATATTATATATATTTTAATATATATAAATAATTTTTAAAATATTATTTGATAAAAATAGACTAGGCTCACTGAATACCCTGCAGGGGTCCACGAGGGATAGGCCAGGGACGGCCAAAACGTCTTAATCAACTTGGGAAATAAAACAAAAATAAAGATAATGAATTTAAATTAAGCGTGAAAAAAATAAGAAAGAAGAAATAATGAAAATTATATTAGAAAAAAAATAAAGAAACCTAAGCATTACACGTTAAAAGACAATATAAACTACTAAATCATGAGGAAAATAAACACTAATAATAGTAGAGGAATTACTTATGGTATTGTTTTGAGCACGAGTAGAGGTAGAGTAGTATAGGAATGTTTTATCGAAAAGTTAGGATATCCTTTTTGAAAAAAAGTTATTAAACTTTTGGTGAAAAAAAAAGTGCTCAGGTAACAAAATTTGAATTTTATTGAAAATCTTTATTTTATCTATATTAGTACATATGTTATAGGGTATAACATCAATATTTATTTGAGATTAAAACAATTTTTGAAGCTAAGAAAAAATTTATGTATTGAAAGAAAAACAGGGGATAAATTATAAAAAATAATTAACCTGAAAAAAATTATATATATTATTTAAATAAAAATTATAAACCAAATAATATATATAATAAAAATATTCTTATTTTTTATTCCAACGGAAAGAGTGAAAGTAAGCCCAAAATTTTTATTATTATATAATTCAAAAGCTAAGTATTTATCTTTTAAATTGATTATTATTTATATATGATTTTTTTTTTATTTTATATACAGTTTACATAGGAGTAAAATAATTGGGATATATACAGGCAACATATTAAATTTTATTTTATTATTTTATGGAAATTTTTAAGTTTATATTTATTATTTTATTTAAATAATAAGGAATGAAATGAGGAAAAACCCCAAATTTCTGGAGACCTCGAGGAGTTTCTCACAACTCAGTGTCATCGCACTTATATTACTTTAGCAAAATAAATAATGAGGAAAATTTCATTAATCGCGCCGTAGAATGCTGTCCGTATAGTATGAAATTAAGCCCGGAACCCCGGGTTTTTTAAAGCTTCTAAAAAAGTCACGGGAAAGTGAAGCCACTTTCACTCGCCCTACCCTTACCAAATAACCTTAAATAAAGCGCTCACGGAAAATAGGGGAGGACCCCAGAAGGGGGACCGTTATCTGGGGGGTGCGGTGATATATATTCCACCCCCGAAAATTTTTATGGATGGAAGTTTGGAATCAGTGACATTATTTCCCTTCCTTTTTTATTTCTCTTAATTTGGCACTATTTCCCCGAGTCTCTTTGAGCTTCTAGAAATATATATAATAATATAAACCCCCAAAATAAATTGTAAGTACAAACAAAAACCCTTATGCAAAAATTTCTAAACATAACCCGTGCCCTAGGAGGAATCTCGAGGGAGCTTTTTCCTCCGGACTTCTGCGCCTCCCGGTGTGGTGTGCAGCTTGGTTTGGGGGGTGGTTGGTTTCTATAAGAACCTTGCTTTAAACAAATTATAGACAACTATATATTTCAAAACTAGATTTATTATTGAAGAGTTCTGACATTTATTTTTAATGAATAGCTTAAAAGAAATATATTTTTTAAAGTATTATGGAATGTTTGACACGAATAAAATAAAATTATAATATTAAATAAATATTATATTTTATATAATATATTTATATATAAAAATTATATTATTTATATTAATTATATAATATTATAATATATATTATATAATATATATTAATAATATTAAATATAATTATAATTAGTATATATATATACAAATTAAAATAATAATATTATAAAATATATATAATATAATATAATATTAATATTATTATATATATTATATATTAAAATTAATAAATATAATATAAATATATAAGTAAACAAAGTCTACCACCAAGAGAAAAAAAGAGGTGTTAATATTTTTTGGTCTTTTCCCGGCAACCTAAAGATAACCGCCAATTTGATCTTTCTCTCTTGAATGAAGTACACACATAAATGATTCGCAAAACACCTCCTAATTCGTTGTCACCCAATCTTGCTGGGAGCCACCATCTTGACCAAAAATATCTCACTATGAACACCTAAAATAAGACAATGTGCACTCTATATATATAATACCTAAGCATATAGGGCTACTCAAAATTTATCCCCCTCCTTCGGACTCAATTGGAGGTATATATATTTTATTATATTTTCCTCAAAGTATATTGAGGGTTATTTTTTATTTTTCACTTTATATACTATACCCTATCACCTACCTACCTTCACCTACCCTCGCCAGGGGATAATGTTTTATAATAACCACAACTTTATTATTATTTTATATTTTTTCTTTTTGAGTAAATTAAAAAAGGGGTTTCTTTGTTCTCTTCACCCTCGCAACCCCCTTCATATAACAAGCTTTAAAATAATATAAGAAACTTTTACACCTTATCTTATCAGCTTTTTCTTTGTTCTTTTTACAATTATTTATAAGGCACTCAGTAGGCACCCCAATAAAAACCACTATCGTTTATGCACACCTCCCATCACTAAAAAGTCCTCCTCACAACTATCGCCCAGAATGAAGAAGAGGAGAAATAAAAAAAATATTCCATTATCGCTATATATTCGAAGGACCCTCCTACCTCCACGGCTATAAGTAACTCCATAACGGTGGGGTGGAGTTATCCTCCCACAAAGGAGTTAAATTAGGCAAGGCCCTAAAAAAATATAATGGAGAAAGTAAAACCGTTTCCACCTACTCACTTGGGCCTCTATTTACCTATCATGGTTTCTCATCCATGGACTTACCCACTACTCATGGTAAAGCCCTAATATAAGCCTCAATAATTGCCCGAAGAAAAATAATCCTATTTCAAGTATTCGCACCCCTATTAAATTTTAATTAATAAATTAAAATAAAAATCCCTTCCCTACTTGCACCTTATTCCTCCCGCACCCATACACTATCCAAAATATATTTTCTTTTTTAAAATCGAAATGCAAAAATAAAATATATTGAAACAATAAAATTAATTAAATATTCATTATATAAATATTTATATATCAAATTAATTATGAAGAAATAAACTCAAACTCTTATAAAAAAAAGAAGCCTCTGACATCGGGCGAAGAATAAAAACAGTTGAATATTTTTAAAAAATTTAAACTTTATTGATTATTATTTTATATGGTTAAAACTACTAAAATTGTCAAAAATATTTAAATTATAATTAAACTAATTAACCTATTAAATAAATATATATATACAAATCACATCAATTATGATCTTATTTTAATAATTATAATTTCTTAATATAGTACTTAAATTAAATTCACTAATTTTCTGAATTTACCTAATTTATATTTATGTTATGTAGAGAAAAAAATCTGGTAATTTAGTATATTTTCTAAGAAATATAAACTTTTATCTATATATATCTAATATATTTAAGATATGATAAATATACTTGTGGAAATCAAATAGGTTAAAAATAAAAGAAAATTGCTATATAATTAGATATTCTTATTCCGTAATTATAGTATTAAAATATGAAAATGGATAATAAAAGGTTATATATCAAAGTGATATAAGATAAACGCTTCGTATCCATAGAGTATTTATATTTATTAGTCTCACCTAGAAAATAACTGTTAATTTATAAAGTTTTAATTTTTTTATTAATAGATAATAAAAAAGATAAACATTTTTTTAAATAACTAAAAATATAGGATTATCAAAAAATTTATATACTGGCTTTATAGTGCCACTGATTATGCATCTAAAATAATTAAAAATTTGTGACTGGTCATTTTAGTTGTTTTATTAATTTAATCTTATAATATTGATAACATATTAATTATAATAATATATTATTTTATATAATATATAATATTTAAATTATAAATTATATTAATATATATATATAATAAATATATATATATAAATATATTTATAAATATAATTAATATATATTAATATATATATTATTATTATTGATAATTATTTATATATTATAATTAAAATTAATAAATATTATATTTAAAATATAATTAAAATAATATAATTTATTAATTATAACAATAAAATTTTATATCATAACATATATGATATTTTGCCTAATTTTCTTTATTGTTATATATTATAATTATAGTAAGTTTTTATATATATAATTTAATTATAATTTTATTAATATTAATATATTATTAAATATTTAGTATATGAGAAGCCATAATATATTGAGAGTGAAAGAAAGTTTGAGTAGTGGGAGTGAAAATGGGGTTTAAAATTTAAATAATTAGGAATTTTTTCAAAGATGATTATTGATTTATTATAGAAGTTGAGTATTTTATTTAAATTTCTTCGGTTTTTCTTAATCCCGGCTCCACAATAATATATACTACAAATTTTTCCTCTAATCTACAACATATATAAAATACATAAAAAGAAATCCTCTTACAATTTATTTTTTTGATGTTATTTGAGAAGAGCTCAACAAAAGATTTTATATCTTATCTACCAATATGGGTAAGAATCTGTTAATTTTTTTACTTTATAGGTGTATTTTATTATGTAAAACCTCTATTTATTCTATTTTTTATTTATGTTATATTAATTAAATTTATCAATTACATGTTTATTTTATTATTTATATTTCTAGCCACATTTTAAAATGGCTAATTATTATTATTATGTGAAAAATGAAAATCTTATAAACTTGTCTTTAATAAATAAAATTAAATATTGGCTCACTATATGTAAATAAACTGGTATCCTTCTCCTTATTTCTTTCTTTTTTTTACTTTTTCCTGTGAGATAGTTTATTTTTATTTATTATTTATATTTTATACCATCAAATTGGTATGGGTTGATTTTTTGTTTTTAGGGATTTTTATATAAATTATCTACAATTTATATTTTAAAAAGCATTTTATACTCTGTTCGACGTGGTTAAGGAACTTTCTTATTTCTATAAGAACAAAAATTAATTTTACTTGTAATAAAAACAAGTATAATAATAATATTGATTATTACTATACCATTTAAAAAAATTTTAAAGGTTTAAAAATTTTATAATAATTAGCCTTTATCTTATTTTACAATATATCCATATATTAACGTTATAAATTATTTTAATATTAGTAAAATCAATTCCTAAAAATTGAGTGATTATTTTTATTTATTACATTTAGGCTCCATGAAATGGTATTTAAAAATAAATAAGGAATAAAAAAAAAAATAAAACGTTTTATCATTCCATAATTTTATATTTTGGGTTTATTCCACCACTACATAAGACGCAATTTCTTGTAGGTCTCACCCATTTTGGTATATAGATAACACACACACACGCCCCGGAACCCTTAGCCCCTCCCTCTTTTAAAATAAACGACAAAAAATTCTTTATTTTTTTGTATTATGACTGAGCTTCTTTTTCAAAGAAAATACACAATGTATAGTCATTTCACGCTTAGGTCACTACATGAACTGGTACAGAGTTCATTTACCTGTCTATTTAATAAGCAAAATAATCCTTTACCCTATGGTTTGTTCATTTGTTTATTGTTTTTTTTTTTTTTTTCATTTGGAAATATTTTTATCTTCATGATGATAGGATCTGTTTTAAATTTTAATGGGTAAACAAATTATTAAATAAAAAAAATATTTTTTTATAGTTTTGTATTCAGTTTTTTATGTAGATATAGCACCCATCACATCCCTATAAAGATAAATTGAAAAATTTTGTAAAGAAAAAATAGCATATATATAAAATGCGATCAACTTTTTTAATCAACAACAAAGCAAAAGGGTTTTAAGACAGAACTTGTATAAACTTACCACACATAAAAACCATCCAGAACAAATATATCACATGAAACCACCCCTCCACTCAACACTTTCTTCCAGTATAAAATAAAACTAACACAAAAATTTATCGTTAATTTGACCAGTGGTTGAATTTTCCTCTTCCCGGAAATACTTAAAAACAAAATTTTTACAAAACAATATATATTTTCTTTTTATTAGTTTTTTTATTTAATCCAACTGGTAGGTATGAATTGTTTAATTAGGGAGTTTAATTTATGAAAAAATACAAAATACATAACCAACAAAAGACAAAGTATTTATTAAATAATAAAAAAGAATAAAAAGATAACATTGTTTTTATTATTACTTTAATACAATATGAGAAATATTTGATTCCAACATAAAAAATGGTTATTTTATATAAATAATTTTGTTTTTATTGTCACTTGACATTAAAATATACTAATTTTATTATATAATATTATTCCAAAATTTAAATTAATATTATTTTTGAATAGGTTATTTATTTTTATTTATTTTATTTATAATTCAAAATATATCACAATTTATAAAAAAATTTTATTTTTTTCGAGAAAAATTTTCTAAACTTTTTTTGGGGAATAATTTTTTTTTTCATGAATGGTAATTGCCAAATTAAAAAATAAGGTTGGTGATTTTTTTATTTTATATTTAACAATTTTATATTTTTCCTAAGCTAGAAAAAAGTTTTATTTTTTGAAATTTTACCCTTATTGGGATTTAAATATTTATAAATTTATTATTGGACTGCCAACTTGGGTAGAAAAAAGAAAAGTATGACAAACATAGAGAGGAATCGTGCGCTCAAAATTTGCCTGGGAGTTAAAGGGTGTGGAAGGGTGGGGTGAGTGGAAAAATTTAAAGACAATTAATCTGTGTGGACACCCAAGCAGAACTAAAAACAGATGAGCGGCCACGCTCTAAGAAACATATACTTAATATAAAAATATAAATAATGTAATAATTTGTTTTTTTTATTACTCTGACAAACAAGAGAGCAAGGCAATATTCATTTTCCGTTCTATAAACACGACACAGAGAAGTTGTTTTATGTCTAGAAAAAAAAGCTCTAATTTTGAAAAATATAGAAAACAACGGACAAAGAAAAGGATTTATTGTGACATGTTGGTTTTTAAATTTTTTCGGGGCCCACCATAAGTGAAATATAAATGGATGAGTGACAATATTAATATTTTTTTATTTATTTGGGAGAAACAAAACCCCTTATTTTTGAATTTTTGTAAAAGTCAACTCCATAATATATATATACTAACTTTAGGGAAATTTTTTTTGAAAAAAAAATAAATAGATTTTAATTTTATAATAATATATCCTTATTTTACTAACTCTTCGTATAGCAGAATCCATTTTTATTTAAAAATTTCCCCTCCAAGGAATTATTTTTATTGGTGAGGCCTCTAGGTTCCAATTCGTAAGGAAAATGTTATGGATTATATTTTTATATTGGGGTAAATGATTCCCCTTTCCTAATTTTTATCTACCCTTAAAATAATATCATTGGAGGGAAAAGTAAACTTTTAAAAAAGTTATTATCACCCCCAATTACTCCTCACCATAACAAAATAGTTAGGGCGTACCGGGGTCACTACTACCTAAATATTTTATTATATTATATATCTTATTTTTGTATTTTTCAAAAATTCTAAAATTTTTATGGATAAAAATAAATAAGGGTTATTGGGAGTGTATCCACCTACCACCTTTTAGAATAAGAAAATTACAAAAATTAATAAAAAATAAAAGAAATAGAACATATAATAAATAAAATCCAATAAACAATTTAATAAAAATTTTTATAAATATAATATATATTGAATATATATTAAAATATTTAATTATATATATATTAAATATTAATTTATTAATATTATTATATATAATATATAATATATTTAATATTATATATATTATTATATTTAATTATTATTTTAATTAATTTATATTATATTAATATAATTAAATAATTATTATATTAATTAATATTATATAATATTATTTTAATTTTAATATATAAAATCATATTTTAATATTTTATATATTATATAATATAAATTTAATTATATTAATATTTATTTAATGAAGTAAATAAAATATAATAAATATTAATTTATTAATTTTTTTATTATATATTATATATATATAATATTAAATATATAGTATTAATGAATTGTATTATTAATTTAATAATATTTATATTAAATATTTATTTAAATATAATATATTATATATATTATATTATATATTATATAATAATTTTTATTATCATATCTCATTCTCAAACCTACATACGGAGTAAAATAAAAAAAACTACCTTACACCGCCCCAAATCTTCCCCGAAAAATATGAACCGTTAACAGTGGAGGAAATTTTATTTGTGGCCAAAAACGACAAATGTACCATCCAAAAAAAATAACCTGGCCCCGATATAAAAGGAATTTTTTCAATTTCTTCCTAAGGTGAATCAAAAAAATAAAAGTTAAACTCACCACTAACAATAGTAGTAAAGATATCCAATGAAAGTGAGTAACTCGCATGTTCCTTCCTAGCCCCCCACTCCTCTGCTGCATGAACCCCATACCAGAGGGCGCGGGTGTATAATAGATTAGGAATTGTAATGGGAGATATATTAAATGTTCCTTTGTAAAATATACTGAAATAATCTTGTAAGGAAGTCTGTTGGCTCAGAAAGTATGGGAGAAGAGACTTCTCACCGATCAAAATAACATTGTGTCGATATAAAGCCCTGAGAATAAAAATATCAATGTCATCGTCACCAACGAAATAAATGAGAGGTCTCATAAATGAAATATATATATAAGTATCACGAACTGAGCTCACGCACATTAAAGGTCACCATTTAAGAACAATATGGAAATGTAGCAAATTCTGTGCCATATAGATAAATTATAATAAAAAGAGTAAGCGTCTGTAATAAGTGTTGGCGCGAGGGGGGCAGCTGTGTATATTTTTGCCCGGTCTAAGCCCAGGCCCATCTACAGCACCACTAAAACGCGTCATTCCTGACGGCACTTTTGTCCACCATCCCCCTCTCGATTTCGCAAGAACGAGAACGCACCGGAAGCACCAGATGAGACCACGGGGTACGGGATGAATGATTTTTGTGTGGCGGGTCAGCCGATTATCGTTATTCGCAAATAATTGGGATGCGCACCTGCATACTAAGCTTTTGTTTGTTCGCACACGCACGCAAAACCGCACCTGGTGGCCGTTCGGCCAACGCACACCCCTAGTCAACGTGTACTTCTTTTGGAATATGTTGACATTGATATGGGGGAGCGCGATGTATCTATCTCTTCTCCACTATCCACGCTAATCGTGTGGGAGTGGATGGGAAGGGGAGAAGGTAGTTAGTATTGTTTATGTAGAGTTGTGGTTGTATTCGTCCCTTGTTCTTGTCATAATATTGAGAGGGAGGGAGAGCGATTGGACTCCTCGCCGTGAGAGAGGTATGGACCCACGAACCCTAACCTCGCGGCCCACCCGATATAAAGAGAGTGCGCGGGTGAGTTAGAGGTGACACTGGTAGTACTGGTATAAATTGCGAATCTTTCATATGGTAAATCCTGTCGTAAGCGAAAGAGATGACGCCTGCCGCGACACACAAATCACTCTCTCTATAGCTCCCAATCCGGGTACCGCGTTCTTCAACGTGCGCGGGCCCGTGTCGGGCTGGCGGGAACTAAGGTAGCGTGCGGGTGCTTCAAGAGATGACTTTGTGGTGTCGGTGCGGTGCGAGAGAATTCTGCGTGCTGCCAGGCCCAAACACTATTAAAGGGTACGACTTACTCTTTCATTTTATTATAATTTTATTGGCCCACATGATCAAGTCTGATTAATCCATAATACTTAGACTGGCAGATTTTGGAATTTTGACCGTTATAGTGTATAAGCATATCTATTTCTTTAGCATAATTGATTTTTATTGGAATAGACAAAAGTATTGACGTGGGAGCCCCATACTTTGACAAAAAGCACTCTCCCACGTCTCTCCTTGCGCTCCTCCGAAATACCTGTGTCTCGGAGAGGTTAGAACTTCTCTTCCCACCTCGAAACCAACCTATTCAACCTATCGATGGGAACAACGCGACTAATGGGGGAGCAAAGAAAACACAGAATCGCGGGACCCGTCTATTTAAACTGCGGTTTTTGCTCAAAAGTCCCCCTTCTTATGCTCGCGTTTCTTTTTGATGTTTTTTGGTAGAACTTATATGTATGCCGACATCCGCCTCTTTTAAATTATATATCTTACATCGCACTGCACTCGAATAATGGGGGTACACAGAGATATCACATCCCCGGTTGGACGTTAAAACTCTCATATATATAAATATATAATATATATTAATATTTATTAATAATATTATATTATATAATACATTTTAAATAATTAATATTTTTAAAATATATATTTATAATAATATAAATTTTATTATATTAATATATATATATAGATTTTATTAACTAAATATTAATTAATAATAATATAAATTTAATATATAATATATATTAATATAATATATATATTTATTTAATAATATTATATTTCATTATTAAATATTAATTATTATATATATATATATATTAATCTTGTATTATTTTAATATTTAATTAATTAATAAGTATGACATTTTAAATCAAGCACAAATTTGTAATTTTATAAGATATAACATATAATTATATATATAATATATATATAAATTTATTATAATTAATAATAATATTTATTTATATTAATAAAATAATATTTCATAATTAAATGAAAATTTAATATAATTAATATATTAGATAATATTATAATTAAAGAAGATTACTTATTAACTAATATTATTTAGAATAATATTACCTTGCAAGGTCATATAATTTTAATATGTAAAAGATTAAAGGTGTTTATTTAAATTTAAATATAATTTATAATTTAAATAATTTATTAATAAAATTATAAATTATATTAATATTAAATAATATTATATATATAAGTAATAAAATATAATATTATATTAAAAATTAAATGATTTATATATTATATTAATAATAATATACCCTAAACTATTGTTTATATTATATTAATACTATCTAAGGTAAATAAATTTTATTTTAACATTATATAGATGTTATTTTGAAATTTAATACATTTATAATATATTATAATTATAATTATTTAATTTAAGATTGCAATATATAAATTAAAATATATGTATAAAATAAATTTAATTTGATATTGAATGTGATTTAGAATATAAACATAAACACTTAATTCTTTGTTTCTTGTTAATCCCAAATTTTAAATAAAATTTACCTTTAATCATAATAAATAAATTTTTAAAATTATATTAAATGATTCTTAAATTGCTAAACTGAGTTTAAAATATTAAAAAAAAAAAATAAAACAGTTAGTATTTACTTGAAACACCTGCTTTAAATATCAGTTTTCATTCATCACTAATAGAGAAAATATAGTTTATTTTAATAACTCAATATTTACACAACTTCTAAAAACGAAAATCACGCCCTAGTTAGATAACTATTCTATCCTACAGTTTTGCGGAGATATAAAGGGATAGCTGAAGAAAAGAGATGATAAGAAGGAGAAAGTAGAAAATGGAAGATAAAGGAAGAAAGAATAGTCCTATTGGATAAATAGAGAGTGAAAGATAGGTAGGAGAATGACTAAAAAAATCGGGGGAAAGGATAATATAAAGATGAAAATGAAATATCTTGAACTCACATCAAATTAGAAAAATAGTAGAAGATGTAAAAGATAATATATGAATAGAGAAAGAAAAATAAATAGATAGGGTAATAGGAAGGTGTGGATAGTAGTGGTAGGGATAAAAAAAAACATATAAAAAACGAATGATATGTGGCTAGAATATCAAAACCTTCCCCATGTCTGAAGACCGATGGAGTGGAAATAAAACTAGAAGATATGCATATATTGTATGTGTAATCAAATAATTTTCGGAAATTGTTTATAAAGATGTATTTAAATTTTATTTTATTATTAGCATATAAATTTTTGTGTTTACATATAATAGTCTTAATTTTGTGATATACTCTTTATGATTTACTATACTTAAAATGAGTATATTATTAATTTTTATTAATCGTTCTTTTTTTCTAATAAATATTATATTATTTATATCATTTAAATGTATCCTTTATAATAATTATATTTATTTTCATATTATTTATATAATAATAATAATATATGAATTTAAATAAGAAATAAAAAACCACTGAACAATTTACACATAATAAGGATAGATGTCATATAGTTCAGGTTGTGGAAGATACAGGCATGAGAGCAGATATTAAATCAACAATTGCCTAGAAGCGCTTCGCTTCATAATGTAGCAGAAGCTGCGTATCTAAAGTAATAAAGCAGAGAGTGCCTATAGATGTTAACATACTTACATCTAGAAGAGCGAGTAATTAAAATTTGGGTGATATAGAGAAAGGTGGTAAAGTAAAGGTATAGATATGATAAAAGATATAATATATATAGTATATATAGATATATAATAATATAGGGGAATAAGTATAAAATATATAAGGTATAAGAAATAAATAATTAAGACCGGGTATAAATATTTATATATATATAATGTAGATAATAAAATAATAATGAAGAATAAATAATATAAAAATGATAAGGAAATATATTTTTAACCGCTAACTAATAAATATTAATTATGAGATATTTAATTACATTATAAAATAATATAATATAAAATGGAGGAGAGAATAAAAATAATAAATAATTGTATATAATTAATTTATATAGAAGGTTGGGGCAAAATAATACATATTAATAGACCAATAATCCAAATTGGCATCACACTGGTAAAAATAGAGATTCCATCATCACCCATCCAACACTAATAATAGATTAATTTTACGGAAAGATTAATTTTATAATACATATCTATAACAAAGTGTTATATTTTTAATCTTCTCTAAAACAAATTGGTCTTAATCAGAGGTTCGATATCCGGAGGGAAGACGTTCTCTTTCTTTTAACATTATATATAATCTAAATAATCCAACAATCCATTTTTTAAATAAAAATACACCCATTTACGAAAAAAAAGAGTTAAAGGAGCATATGATCAAGGATTCGGAAATGGTCAGATTGACCCTCTACAGATCCTCAATATCCTTCCACACTACCCAAAAATTTTGAATCTCACTATGCTATCCATAGATGGAGAAATTCCCCCAAAGGTATTTTGGTGCTGAACAAATTCTCTCTCAGACTTTCTTCCACCCCAAATTAGATAGGACCACCCACTCCTCGTCCACAAATAATTTTATATATACCCTTCAAAATCATCCAACTCTACCAAAATCTGCCCACTACCCCCATTATACCATTCCTATCACCTCACTCCACTCCTCCCATATCTGAGCTCCCCCACCCCCTCTTTCCAATCAAAATTCAGTACTCAAAGATTATAAAAGAAAAGGTTTTAATAGGTTTATTTTATGCTCCCCACCTTATCACCTGTGAGGGTTTGAGGGTTGGGGGTAGTTTTTATATGTGGGTCCCGTTCTACTACTCCACGAATATTATTTGGGCATCTATTTAGGTGCCGCCACCTTTTGACAATAAATATTATATATCCATATTATTTTTATTTTTTCCTCTATTTTTCTTAGTTATATAAATGTAGGGTTTTAAACCTCCACCTTTGGTCTCGGTTAGTGGAAAATATTTTTTAGTATATGTTATTCTTTTTTAACCAAAGTAAACACGTTCAATTGATTTTCCTCAAATTTTTTGTGTGTTTTTATAATTCTTCTAGGGATAGCATCCCCCAGCACCCCACACTCTGTTCATATCTCCTCTATTCTCAATTTGAAATAGAATAACCTTCGTTTCTATACATATAAAAAAGTTCAAATTGATTCATACCTCTCTATCTCCTTTTTCTGGAAACCGAACATCCACGTCTCTCAAAATTTCGGTAGAGTCTAGTTTCTTTATTTTTTATTTATCTTTATATCTTATAACTGCAGAAAAAACTAAGGAAGTTGTGTATAAAGAACCTTCACGAAATTCCGTCCCATACCTTTTTCTGCTTGATTACTAATATCATATCGTTAATGATCTCTAAAGACATTTATAATGTTTATTTTTTAAGATTATGAAATCTTTTAGCTGCAGCGAGAATCCATTTTCCTTGGAACGCAAGCTTTACAAATGCAACGTTTTAGCAATGGAGATCATGTTAGTGTTTATTTTTTGCTTGTAAGTAATTCATGTTATTTAAATTTCCTCCCGGAATAATGATGTTTGATGCTTTTTTTTTTTATAACTCGCCTGCCATTTAATAAAAATATTAAGATTAACTTATTTAATATGTTTTTTTTTCCTTTTGATTTTTAATTAATATGCTTTATTTTTTTCATTTTCGTATTTTTTTTTTTCTTTTTTTGATCTTTACGATTTTTTTCCATCTTTTTTTCCTCTTCTACTATTTTTTATGGTTTTTATTTATATATATTTTGAGGTTTATTTATATATTTATACTTATTATATTAATAAATTTAATTGGTTTATTTTCATGTTTAACCCTAACTCTTTTCAGTGAATTTAAGGGTGCTCTAAAACCTTTGTAGATAATATATCATTTATTCATTTTTCATTAATCATCTATCTGTTAGTCTATAACTTCTCCGGGCTAAATTAAAATGTCTAAGAGAATTAATTCATTTCCCGCCGCATCCACCTAAGTTGTGGTTAGGCCCGTAGCAGTATTCTCCTAATATATCTTTCTTAACATATTCTTTTATTTATTCTTTTTATTGAGAATTAATTTCAATTAATATATTCCCTTTTATGTGAGGGTTGGTAATTTCATAAATACAAATAGGTCTCTTTAACATTATCACGTTTCTCTTTAGGCTTTTTATTTCCATCCTTATTTCTTCTTTTCCTTAATGATATTTCTGCAACTTTATTTAATGGAACAAATTTCCCTGCCCAAATTTTTTTTTATATATTACTCCACCCAGAAAAAAATGGGGGAAAAAAATTTTCTGGGGAACAAAGTTTTTTTTTTAGGGGGTTAGGATGTATGCCATCAAACACCCTTTTCCCTCCTCCTTCGTTCGTTTGGCTCTGCCGATGTCTTCCCTATCTCACACTTTCGTGATCTCCCCCTCCCTCCTTCTAGTAGAACGAAAAAAAGTGACGCTCAATATTTAACCTTTATTTATTTTTTGGTTTCTTGAGTTCCTTCAATTTTTCCTTCTTTACTTTCTTTTTTCCTTTTACTCCACGATAAGCATTGTAATATTCACTCCTTATATTATTCATTATATTATTTTCCCATAAATAAAGAGTAAACTACGGTGTGGAAATCTTACCCCATCTATTATATGTAATATAACCTACCCCTACTCTTTTTTTACTTTCCTATTTATATAATTATATATATTCTATTTTTCGTCATTTATAAATAAATATTTTCGCCTTTGGCATATATTTTAGAGAGGCACCCCCAGCTTTCGGAAGGTTTCCAACATCTCTGTAAAGATGCGTCGAACACAAACACCATAGCGATAATAATTTTGCCCCTTCCTTGCATGAACTTAGACAACTTCCCACGCACCGGACAAGGAAATTCACGAAATCTGTCACGCCTATGTACACTATTTTTTGCATATATTGGTCTTTATTTCATCCCTGTCACCTCTAAAGACCCAAATATTTTCTTACTATAGGTATAGAACACTTATAATTTACCACTTTCAAATACTCTATGTTCTTAATTTAGGTCCGAAATATTTCTATTTCTGATATATATATAAATAATACATATTATTTTACCTTTTCTAAAAAGATTGCTTCTTTCCCATATTTACTATTCTTCTTTTTTATTCTCGGCCTATATATAATTCTTTTTTATTTATATATTTTTTTATATATAATATATATAATAATCCTCTTATGCCACTATATATATTTATATCTATATATATATATATATATATATATACTATTTCTATATATATATATAATAGGCCTTATTTTTCTTTCTATATATTTTATTATATATATTATATTATATACTATATATATATATATATATATTATATATATATATATATATATATATTTATATTATAATATATTAACCTTTTTATATCTCCCTAGGTCTGGCCTATCCCTATATTATATAATATAATTTATATATCATATATATTCTCTAATATTTATTAATATTATCTATATATTAATATATATTTATATATATATATATATATATTCACCCTATTCACTTCCTTATATATATATATCTATTATTATATTATTATATTATATAATACTTGAAATTTTTATATCCCCGTGGCTTCTTCATTAAACTCTGCTAATGATTGAATTGAGGTTACTAAATTCCTTGGAGAAATTTCCTTCTCTTCCGCTCCTCCGATGATTAACACACTTATCCGCCCTCCAGTCTTCGTGTTTATAATTCAACCACTTAAAGATTGAACAGCATGCAATTACAATGAGAGTGTTTTTCTCTAAAATATATAGGGCCTATATATATTATATATATATATACTAGTATCTAAAGCTGACTATATATATATCCTATTATATATTATTATTCTACTCTTTATAACCATGTTCACACCTCCTATTATTATATATATATATATATCCTCATTCCTCCTTCTCTAATACTATATATATTCTTATATATATCTCATATACACTCACACAGTTAATCCTTCCACCTCTCTCCTTACCTCTCCGCTCCTCCACTCGGGCATTGCACGCCATTCCCCTCTCTTCTCTTCAACATTACCCCTGGTATGGATTTTCGTCGTAGGAAAAAGTAGCAGAGAATGGGCTGTCTCGCCTGCGTTCGATCGCCGGTGGTGTCTATAAACTGTGTGTGTATAATATTACTTCACTTCCTTCTGATACGTTTTTAATTAAACTTAAAGTATAAAAAAAAAAGGGTAGTTCTTGTAAAAATTTCTTTTGAAATATGTTATTTTATTTATACTGTAATTACATCGTACCTGAGGGGTTTCCCCCTTTCACAATAAATATATAATATTTTTATTGTGGATGTGCTATTATTATTTACATGGAAAGGTAGAAATGTACTTTTTTTATATATATTTTTGTGAGTTTCATAACCTTCTCAAAACCTTTTATTATTTTTTATTTATATGGTTATAATTATATATACCTGGTTTAGTGGTTCTTTTAAAGTTTCTAATATAACCTGGCCCTTATATTATTTTTTTTACTAAACACCATTAGCGTAAGATCCAATTTCATTTGTCACCCTATTTTTGCGATCGCCTTTTTCATCTTGTAAGATGTATTATAAAAAAATTATAAAAAAATTACGACGCTGACGAGTGAAATTAGGTTGTGAGTTCAATGCCCAACAGCCATTTAACATCTTACTCACAAGAATTTACACGTAATCCTCCAAATACAAAGTTTAGCAGGTTTGAAAAATGAAGAAAGACACAGAATAAAATAAAAGAAGAAAACCTTTTTCCCAGTATCACCTCACCTTTATAAATATACTAACCCCCCTCAACCTACATATTAATATAGTGTCCACCTATAAAATATTTCTATCACTAATATCGCCTTTTAAATTTTCTAAAAGTTTTATTATCTTTTTTTCTGAGTAGTTATATTATTTTTTTTGAGTAAAATTCCACTTATACGCTATTTAAACAGTAGGTAGGAAAAAATAAAAGAAATAAAAATATTTATTTTTTACCCCTACTAACGAATATATCTACTATTTTAATAATTATAAAAATACTTTATTTCATCATATTATATCCCTCTATATCTTATATTATTCACTAAAGGTTATATGGGTTTTTTTTGTAGTGGGATATTTGTGATTTATTAATATATTATTCCCCCATTATATACTATCTATTTATATATATATACTATACTTTTTTCAAGTTTTTATTTTATAAAATTTAATAAATATTTATTATGGTCTTACCATCCCATTTATATATTATTATTAACAGTTACCCTTATTTTGGTCACCCACTTGCAAGGGTACTTTCTTCATTCTTTCAAGACAAAGACAGTCTTAATCCGAAAAGATCTTATTCCAAAGATTACTTGACAGGTCTGTTTCTTTAGCTTTTTATTTTTATTCCCCCTATTCACTTTATTTTTTTTTTTTATGTTTATTACCTGTTACACTACTCTCTTGGTCCTATACCTACCTATAGCTATGCCCCTTGGATATTATTTGGAGATAAATAAAATTCTTATTTTCTTTATTTTATTATTATTTATCACCTAATCCTTAAATTATATATTATTATCACTATTTTCCGCAATATCGTTTATTATTTTTTTTATATTCCCATACTTTTTAAATAATAGACAAATAATTATATAAGAAAAATGTTGTTTGATGTGTATATGAAGTAAATCCAAATAAGGGTGAGGTGTATTATTTCCATCCCCTTTATATTAAAAATTTAATTATAAATAGATGGTAGTGGGTTTATTATTTAGGGGTTCCCCCTCTAGGCCTAAAGGGTAATGTTAATTTATATTAATCCTTTATTCTCATAATTAAAACCCAAGGTATTACCCTTCTTTCTTACCTTTTATTTAATCTTTACCATAATTTAAATAATGATAAATAATAAAATACTTTTCTACCTTCTTATCTATTTATATAATATAACTTTAAATATTATTACTACTCAACTTCTAAGAGGGGCTCTACAATCACCTTTAAATCTATATATTAGTATAATAATAATATTGGATTGTACTTTAATAAAACCCGCTCTCTATATATATCTATATGTGTATGGACAGATTCGATCCTCTCTCTTGCCCAGAAATTCTCTGGTGATAGAGATCAGAAAGTGTTCCCTGGGATCCACAATTCTGGCACCCCTTTCCGTATCCCTCGTTCCCTATTTATGCGCAAAGACAGAAAAATTTAATATAAACTTTCTCGTGGGCCAATAGGATGAGACATACAAGAGTTCTATATGATAACATTTGGTTAATCAATACCAAATAACTTTATACTTGGAAAATGTTTCCCCTCTACAGAAAATTTATCCCTTAAATTCCGGAAAATATATTTATTGGAAATAAATAGGGATGTTTTATTTTTTTATGGGGGTTTTATTGAAAAAACCCATTCACCCTCATTAATTTCACAAAACTTAAACTATCCAATACATCCCAATTCATTCTACTATAGAACTCCACTATTAATCCTTTTACCTCCCACTTCAATAAACATACAAATATCCATCATCTATTTATATAAGATATAATATAAAACTAGCTCAATTTCCCAATAAATGCTTATTTCTTTACCATTTTTATATCCAGCCTCCGTACTATTGTTTGTTTGTGTTTCTAATTCAGCTCTCACTAACCTACGAGAGTCGGAAGCCCGTGAAAGAGGTGAGTATTTTTTGTATAATTTCTTTCGGTTATCCAACTTCTTGATTTATCGGAAAAGCAAAATTTATTTTGTGAACTAATTCGCAAAGCAAAAATTCAAATTTTCCTCATCTAAAACAAATACATTTCCTTTTATACATAATTTTAGGTTTTTTTACTTGACCCCGTTCCCTTATTTGAAAGAGTAAAGTCCCCACCCTCCCACTTCTACAGAAATAAATCATTTTAACAACTCAAACCCCTTACTATACAGTTTGACCTTTTTCACCTCACCCCACCTATTTATTATATAATAAGGGATAATTTATTTAGGTTTTAACCACTTAAGAGCATATTTAATTGGGGAAGGTATATAATAATAATGCCTCATTCCTCTTGAAATACCTCGATAAAAACCTCAAAAATGTGTATTTTTCACCAAAAATACATATAACCCTGGCCCTATATATACAGCCAAATATAACTCAATTTTCCTCCTGTCCTTGTACACCTAAAACATTGGGAAAAGATCTCTCTCTACTCCCTCTAAAGGATAGCGTATTTGATAATAGCTCCCATCAGTCGACGGCTTTTATCGCTTATACTAAATCGCAGACTTATATATCCTTTCTCCTCTTGGAGGTCTAATGTTCCAGATGTGAAAGAATATTGACCATAACTAACATGGAGAGAGTTACTATATATTATCCTCCAAGTTTGAGGTGAGGGTTGTCTCCCTCCCCTTCTTCAAAATAATATAATTATTGGGTGTGTTTCACTACTCCACTCTATATAATATCTCATTATGTTGTAGTGGGCCTGACAGTTCCCCACAGATCTATAATATTAGAGAGGTTCTTTGAACAATTTTACTTTCATATTAATATCTATAATGTTAGGGACAAATTAGAGTTTAATAAATTGTTCTTGAACATGCCTCCTATCAAAGTTATTTATATATTGCTCTCTATCAAGCTCGGATTTTTAAGTTGCCCTCTATAGAGCTTATTTTTCAGATTTAATTGGTCGAAGGGACACGGAGAAGTTATAGAAATATCCACACACAGTTATCTCTTGCATAGGAACAATTTAAAATATTTTTTCTAATAAGGTAGTACTATCCGGAAAATAACCTCTATAATATGGCACATCCTCACAAAGACATCCTCCCCTCTCCCATTTAGGAGGTGGGTATTCTCCCCATTTCTTTTATCTACACCCACATCACAAAAGTATCCAGGATAAAATAAAAAGGAAAAAAAAAAGAAACTGGTTTGTGACGCAATATTTGCATCAATATAAAATAAATAAACATTAACTTCTCTAATTCGTTGCTTCACCGCCTCTCACTAAACTCGGATAATATAGAAATTTTTTTTTTTATTACTCTTTTGGCCAAAGCAATTTATCTCAAATTAAAAAAAAAAAAATCCCAAACTCCCTTTGAGAAGCTCTCTAATCTCTAATATCCATTCTGGTATAAATTCCCTGCTCTAATTGCCCCTCAATAGTGTTCCACATACATACCCTCTAGTTAAACTTTTTTTGTCCTTCGCACAACAACTGTTCCCCCATTCGTAGAATATTCCCTCATATTGTGTTTTTTTAGACCTCTCCGCAATATTTGTTACATGAAAAAAGACCCCATTCTCCCTCACCTATATTTTAAAAAAATGTCGCCACCTTAAAATTTCTCTTCGGTCATACTGCTGCTCGTATTGTTCACCTACACCCCCATCTGTCCTTTATGTTTCTCTTTATTTTCTTTAATCAATTCAACGTTTAAAATTCACCCCCTGGGGGACATATATTTAGGGATTATTCTCACCCCTGGTACAAAATATATTTCCCCCACTTTCACCAACTCCCTTTTCCCCACCCCCTTATACTCCCTACCCATAAAGGAGTTTTATGGTATTTCCCACCAATAATTATTGGGGGGCACTATATAATATAATTTTCCTCTTTATATCAGAAGTTTGAGAAAAATTTTAACAACTCATGATCCAAGTGTTTTGGTGCCCACCCCCATTTGGAAAATAAAAAGATATTTTATCACCATTGACATTTGATCTTTAATGAAAAAAATAAAAAACGTTATATTATTAAAATAAAATAAAGATAAGACTAGGTGTTATGGGATACTCACTCACCGTGAAAAAATATATAAAACTGGCCAATATTTTTTACCCTATCCGGCGCCCAAACCACTCGTTCCCCCTAAGTGGCCACGTTTTTTAAAGGTATGAGATATGGATATTTTGGTTTTAAGAATTGATTTTTGATTTTGGATGGAGAATTTATGTTTGTCAAATCATCCCCTCAGGACTCAGCCGAGGTCTCCCTTTTAAAACCCCACTAAAGAACTTGTATTTATTAAATTTATAATGTAATTATTAGATTCAAAACATTCTTTTATATTTCTCATACTGTTTTAATGAGCACATTCTACTTATATTATTCATCCTTATCCTCCCCTCTTTAATTATAGTGTATTTTTTTTTATTTTAATTATTTATATAATATAACTTTTATTATATTTATAATTACTATTAATTATTAATTATTCATTTTTATTTATATTTATTTTATTCACTTTCTTCTACTTCTTCATAAAATATAATGTAATGATGAGCATAGAGGGGGATTCTGTAAGTAGAGATCTAACCAAAGAGAATTAAAAACTTCTTGGAAAGTCAAGAATAAATATAATATATTATTTTATATAACTGTAAATAATCTACCCCCCTACCTGTAAAGTAAGGTTTTGCTTAACTAAAGAAATATTATATTATCCTATTTAGAAAAAAAAAATCCCTTTTACTTTAAAAAAACTATTTAAACATAAACCCTCACCCTTAATATTAATGATTTATTATTATTATATTTCTACATACTTTGTAATTATTATATGAATACTTACCACAATTTCTCCACCAAAAAATAAATATGCTTTTACTAGGCATTGACTCCCACTCATTCCAACTTCCCACCCTCTGCTAAACTGTGATTAGTCTGTTTAACAAAATTCGTGCCACGCCCCGCTCATGAATCGCTATTGCGCTTCACTGAGGAAATTCCTATAGAAATAGCGAGCGCTCTCAGCATCGTTGGTCTTTGGGTCTCATTAGAAACACATGCTATCAAACAGAAACTTTCCAACCCATATCCGCTTATCTTATGGCCATTCCCTATGGTATTCCGAA